>SJYV01000189.1:0-13004 GCA_006410875.1 Neotragus pygmaeus | reverse complement strand
GGTGGGACATGGGTGTACCTATGGCTGATTCTTATTAATGTATGACAGAAAACCACAAAATTCTGTAAATCAATTATCTTTCAATTAAAAGAATAAAAATAATTCTTCAGCACTGAGCCTTCTTTATGGCCCAACTCTCACATTCATACATGACTACTGAAAAAACCATAGCTTTGACTATATGGACCTTTGTCTGCAAAATGATGTCTTTGCTCTTTAACATGCTGTCTAGGTTGTCATAGCTTTTCTTCTGAGGAGCAAGAGTCTTTAAATCAGAAAAAAATTGGCATCAGTTAAAGATGTACATGGTACATGTGTGTACATGGTACACACATTTATACACATTCACTCCTCTCTGCACATATTCCCACACACATTTAATATGCATTATTGAAGAATTATAACATGGAAAGGCCAGTGCTAAGCATGGTCTCCTCTATGAAGGTATATTAGTTTGGGATTATTTATGAGCCTCAGGTTTTCCATCACATCCTTTCAACAATCTTGACACTCTCCTGTTTGAAAGTGTATTGAGGATTTGCAATTTTGGATTGCCCAGGATACACTATGTGCACACAATTACACAAATGTATAGATATGTGTATACATTTATTCATCCCCACACTATTAAATTTTAAGAAGGGACAGACTTGCTGTACAGTACCAAAATAAGGCTGATTTTGCATGCCTCATGGATGAGGAGAAAATTGACAAAAAATATCTTAGACTGCCTAGGATGACATCTTTGTATACTTAAAAAATTTTTATTGAAGTGTAGTTGATTTTCAGTGTAGTGTTAATTTCTACTGTATAGCAAAGTGACTCAGTTATACATATTTGTATTCTTTTTCATATTCTTTTCCATTATGATTTATCACAGGATATTGAATATAGTTTCCTGTGCCATATAGTATGACCTTGTTCTTTATCCATCCTATATATCGTAGTTTGCATCTACTAATGGGGTGACATCTTTGAATAGGACTAGGGAAAAATAAATATAGCACCTCTATGAGTTACAGCTATCAAGCTTAGGTTTTATTAATTTTGGATTAATTAGTTTTATTGATTGTTTCCATTATCTCTATAATTTTGTTTTCCCTTTAAAACTAATTATGTTTATTTTGTGCATTAGCCACTCCATCTATGTGCTAATTTCTTGCCTCTGGGCACTAATGATGCATCAGAGTTTTAGTCTTCTGGAATTATCTAGTTTAAATCACTTCTGAGCATTTGGACTCTTAGAGGAAGGATAATAAAGTGGGATCTGTGGAAAAGCACATCTGCAATGTCTTACTTTTTCTTCAGTGGGAGGTTTTCTCCTTGGGGACTGGTAACTTGATTTATGGATACTATATCACCTCTTTAGCAAGATAATTGTAAAAGCAGATAGAGTATTTCATGTAATTATTATGGGTTGACTAAAGTCTCAGGATTGACCATGTTCTCTAACCTAATTGCCCCACCTCCTGCTCCTAGTATTGTTCAGATCAAAGATACTTGGAGCAGAATCTGTTCCTTGAGAGTCCAGGACCCCTGGCATAGGGAGACCAATATTTAGCTTTTTGAGATGTTCAAAGATGACATCCCACTCATTTCTGAGATGAATATGGTTAGAGAGGCAGATATACTCATGCAGAGTGGGGCTTGGGATCTTTGCTACAAGAGGAGCAGTTATTAGCCCAGACTTCTTTCTCATATTCATTCCCTAAGTCTGTTCCACACAGAAGAATTCAGGGCAAAGTCAGAGCAGGACTCTTAAAGAAATGTGTTTTTTGACTTCTCCCTAAAAGCGAACACAAAATCTATAGCCAAGTTGTTGAGCCCAGTGATTAAGAGAATAAAACTTGGAATCTGACAGCTCTAGGTTGGAATCCTGTCTCTGCCACTCACTAGTTATGTGACTTAATATCTCTTTAAATGTGAGGCATTTTCTTCATAGGTGTTGTTATAAATCCTCAAAGAATTAAGTCAAGTGCCTGGAACAAAATACTCATTCAATAAGAGGTAGAAATTGCTGGGTTTTTGCTTAAAAAAGGCTATCTTTTTTTTTTTCATCTGATTAAAATACTATATTTTTATGCCTGTTGTGTATGTTGCTGCTAATAGTCTTGTTTTGAGAGCTAAAATCATAAGTCAGATGTTCTCAGGATTAATTAGCATCTCTGGGCATCAAATACTGTACAAAGTGACCTATGAGTGTTCGGCTTGGGAGAGGGTCTTGGTTCTGACTCAGTTGGCTGGTGGATCACGTTGATTAAAGGTAATTATGAAGCCAATAATCTAAATGCTATTTATAGTGATGATGATGACACAAACTCCATTCATGATGGATATAGAATCTTTAGATGAGGATCATTTACTTTTACATCAGCAATTCAAAGCATAGGCCCTAGATTTGCTTTCAAGGGCACATCAATTGTTTCCTTCTTTCTTTCCATTCATTCTATGATTGATATGCTGCCAGGAAGGGGATCTGTGGCATATTTATCTTGCTTTTACAATCTGTACTCTTTCTTCCTCTAGTTACAGTCTAGCCTCTGGAAGCCCCTTCCTGGCTATATATGCTTCCTAGCTACTTCATCCTCAGTAGGAACACTTACTCTTCCCAAACTTTGAAACCATGGATTCTTTCAGAGTTTTATAGATAGAAAAATCCTTCTGTCCCTTTTCTTTCATAAAGAAGCCAGAGTCCTAGCAGTCTTTAATGGCTTATGGATTTATGGGCTTCTCTACCACCTCTTACCCTCCTATCACAGAGAATTCTGATGAACAGACAGTTCTAAGTTTTTTTTTTTGTAATTTTTTATTTTTACTTTATTTTACTTTACAATACTGTATTGGTTTTGGCAAACATTGGCATGAATCCACCACGGGTGTACATGAGCTCCCAAACATGAACTCCCTTTCCACCTCCCACCCCACATCATCCCTCCAGATCATCCCCGTGCACTAGCCCCAAGCATCCTGCATCCTGCATCCAACATAGACTGGTGATTCGTTTCTTACATGATAGTATACATGTTTCAATGCCATTCTCCCAAATCATCCCACCCTCTCCCTCTCCCTCAGAGTCCAAAAGTCTGCTCTACACATCTGTATAGTAAAGTTGCAGGATACAAAATCAACACACAGAAATTCCGTGCATTCCTATACACTAGTAATGAGAAAGTAGAAAAAGAAATTAAGCAAACAATTCCATTCACCATTGCAATGAAAAGAATAAAATACTTAGGAATATATCTACCTAAAGAAACTAAAGACCTATATATAGAAAATTATAAAACACTGATGAAAGAAATCAAAGAGGACACTAATAGATGGAGAAATATACCATNATCTCTAATTTTCTTGAAGAGATCTCTAGTCTTTCTCATTCTACTGTTTTCCTCTATTTCTTTGCATTGAGCACTGAGGAAGGCTTTCTTATCTCTCCTTACTATTTGGAATTCTGCATTCAGATGGGCATATCTTTCCTTTTCTCCTTTGCCTTTCGCTTCTCTTCTTTTCTCAGCTATTTGTGAGGCCTCCTCAGACAACTATTTGGCCTTTTTGCATTTCTTTTTTTTGGGGATGGTCTTTGATCACCACCTCCTGTACAATGTCATGAACCTCTGTCCATAGTTCTTCANGCCTTTCGCTTCTCTTCTTTTCTCAGCTATTTGTGAGGCCTCCTCAGACAACTATTTGGCCTTTTTGCATTTCTTTTTTTTGGGGATGGTCTTTGATCACCACCTCCTGTACAATGTCATGAACCTCTGTCCATAGTTCTTCAGGCACTCTGTCTATCAGACCTAATTCCTTGAATCTATTTGTCACTCCCACTGTATAATTGTAAGGGATTTGATTCAGGTCATACCTGAATGGTCTAGTGGTTTTTCCTACTTTCTTCAATTTAAGTATGAATTGGGCAACAAGGATTTTATGATCTGAGCCACAGTCAGCTCCCAGTCTTGTTTTTGCTGACTGTGTAGAGCTTCTCCATCTTTGGCTACAAAGAATATAATCAATCTGATTTTGGTATTGACCATCTGGTGATGTCCATGTGTAGAGTCTTCTTTCGTGTTGTTGGAAGAGGTGTTTGCTATGACCAGTGGGTTCTCTTGGCAAAACTCTATTAGCCTTTGCCCATCTTCATTCTGTACTCCAAGACCAAGCTTGCCTGTTACTCCAGGTGTTTCTTAACTTCCTACTTTTGCATTCCAGCCCCCTATGATGAAAAGGATACTTTTTTTTGGTGTTAGTTCTAGAAGGTCTTGTAGGTCATCACAGAACCATTCAAAGTCAGCTTCTTTGGCATTACTGGTTGGGGCACAGACTTGGATTATTGTGATACTGAACGGTTTGCCTTGGAAATGAACAGATCATTCTGTCATTTTTGAGACTGCACCCAGTACTGCATTTTGGATTCTTTTGTTGACTATGAGGGCCACTCCATTTCTTCTGACAGACTCTTGCCCACAGTAGTAGAGATAAGAGCAATGACCCCACAAGAGACTGACCCAGACTTGCCTGTGCATATACAGGAGTCTCCAGTGGAGGCATGGGTTGGCAGTGGCCAGCTGCAGGGTCGGGGGCGCTGAGTGTAGCAGTGCCCTCATGGGACCTTTTGAAGGAGGTCGCCATTGTCTTCATCACCTCCACCATAGTTGGGTCTGAGGTCAAACAACAGGAAGGGAACACAGCCCTGCCCATCACCAGAAAATTGGATTAAAGATTTACTGAGCATGGCCCCACCCATCAGACCCAGTGTCCCCCAGTCAGCCTCTCTCATCAGGAAGCTTCCATGAGCCTCTTATCCTTATCCATCAGAGAATGGACAGAAAGAAAACCACAATCACAGAAAATTTATCAAACTGACTAGATGGACCATGGCCTTGTCTAACTTAATGAAACTATGTGCCATGCCGTGTGGGGCCACTCAAGACAGACTGGTCATGGTGGAGAGTTCTGACAAAATGTGGTCCACTGGAGAAGGGAATGGCAAACCACTTCAGTATTCTTGCCTTGAGAACCCCATGAACAGTATGAAAAGGCAAAAAGATAGGACACTGAAAGAGGATCTTCCCAAGTTGGTAGGTGCCCAATACGCTACTGGAGAAGAGTGGGAAAATAACTCCAGAAAGAATGAAGAGACAGAGCCAAAGCAAAAACAGCGCCTAGGTGTGGATGTGACTGGTGATGGAAGTAAACTCCAAGGCTATAAAGAGCATTATCGCATAGGAACCTGGAATGTTAGGTCCATGAATCAAGGTAAATTAGAAGTGGTCAAACAGGAGGCAGCAAGAGTGAACATCAACACACACACACATTACTATACATAAAACGAACAACCAACAAGGACCTACTGTGTAGCACAGAGAACTCTACTTAGTGTTTGGTGATAAATATAAGGGAACTGTAGAAGCAGCATCCGTCTGAACAGTTATGGCATTTTCAAAGGCCCAAAAAACAAATATTTTCTGTTAAGCAAAGAAAGAAAGAAAACAACAGTTAAACAAAAAAAAAAGGTAAGGAAATGAAGCATTAAATTGTGTTTGGATCTGACAAATATCTCCTAAAATATCAGTACATAGTAACTTTTCCCTGAAAGTCTTAAGTATTTTGGGACTTTGGAAAACAGAATAATTTCTGTGTAAGCATATTAGATTATCGTAAAGGTACCAAAGAGTCCTTGTTTGTTTTCAAAAAAAAAACAAAAACCATCATACATGTGTTTTAAAATTATTATATTTTGCTATTCTTTAAAGTATGGAAATAAATTTTCTCTAACAAAATTTATTAGTAAAAAATCTGCAAAGTTAATGCTGCTCGGCCACTGGCTCCCATTATAAGATTAAAGAATTTATACATAAGAGAAATTTTCGAAGTCATTATGGACAACTTACAGTAATATGGGTAACCAGGCCTATGAAGTCAGCTAGGAAGGTCTTTCTCCAAAAGAGTATGTATTAGGAGATACTAGATGTTTGCCCTGTTTTTCCTTATTGGTAGAGGTTTTGCACTGGCTCAGGGTTGAGACTTGTAAATTCCAGCTAAGACATCACTTGACCTCAGTCTGAAAATGACCTAATCTCCATTTTTCACATCATTGAAGCTGCTTGCCACCTCCTTTAGGATGCCACTTTTGAATTTGACATGTTCAAAAGTATCTTAAGTGAGGGCTTTGGGTAATGCATGCCATTTTTCCAGAGTAAAAACTTCCTTATTGAAAACTCTGGAAATTAAAATTCACTATTGTGAGTTACAGTATAATCTGGGACAGATTCAACTGTATATTGAAATCTCCGAAGCTGAACTGAGTTAAATTACATGAAATGCATAATTTATGAAATAAAATATCATAAAGTGCCCTCTGGATATTATATTTTATAAACCTATCTCAGATGTACACAAAAACATTTCATAATCTACCTGGAAGGTGCTGGTTTAAGATGATTTTGACAGAGCTATCAAAGGCAAGAAAAAAGATTTCCAAAGGCACTTACGGATCACTCTTCCATGGAAGTCTTTCATAATATGATAGTACATAAAAATAAGCTTACTGAAAATAAAATGTGAATGTGTATATCAGGTCTATGGAAAATGTCAACTCCCTAAATATAAAGCAGCAAAAAAAAAAAAAAAGGAAAAATTGAGGGACACATTTTTTTAATTTAAAACTGATATAACTGAAAACTAGAGAAGCTAAAATAAAAAGGGGAAAACAAACTGATGACCTATAATACAACACTGGGTTAATATGCTATGCACAGCCTTTTATAATTTACAAAAATGCAAAGTACTAAAATATATGACAAAGAATAGAAATAAAATATAGAAAATGCCACTAGGGACACTATAAATTGATATCAACCCTTTTGGAAAGCAACATGGCAAACTATATTTGGAACCATGAAAATATTCTCATCGCTAAAAATTTCTCTTAAGTAAATAACAGAGCAACAAATAACAACACTGCACCAAATACAAGCAGCATTAGCCACGACATCAAAAAATTTAAGCAACCTCCTAAATTCTCAATGATGGGCATAATACCTGAAAAGAATTTTAAGTCATAACTTTACCTTCAAAGAGCTTTGCAAGCAAGATGTGCATATGAAAAGATTCCAGACAATAAATGATAATTGGTAAAGAAGTGGTCCAGGCAACCCTAATCCAGAAGAGAAAGAAATCACTTCCCACTTCCCACTGTGTGATCAATAAAGAAAAAATGGAATTCATGCTGGCCCTGGAAGTGAGGGTGAGATTCTCATCAGCAGAAAAGAAGACAGCACTTCAGATAAAAATAAAATAATAATATGCTCTGCTGAACAGTACAGTAAAGGGGATCGTCTGTTGGATATTAACCTGTCTTTCTCAAAAACTAATATAAATATCATTCCAGGGACAAACAAGTTAGGCTAAGACTGCAGTAGGCTATAGCACCAAAGTTTTTATGCATGATCAGAATTGAGGTTTCATTTTATTTTAAAGTCTTTACTGAATTTGTTACGATATTGGTTCTGTTGTTTATGTTCTATCAGGGATAGAACCTGCACCCCTGGACTGGAAGGCCAAGTCCTAACCACTGGACCTCCAGGGAAGTCCCCCAGACCCAGGTTTTTAGAAAGACCACACTGGCTGTAGTGTGAAGGCAGGGCTGCAGGCAGGACATAGGAAAATAGAAGTCAAGATGCCTTTCAGAAAGCTATTTTAATAGCCCAAGCAAGAAGCTGGAGAGCTAAACTTTACACATCCCCATTAGGAACAGAGAGAACGGCTGCTATGAGGAGTACTTAGCAGACAGAATCAACTTATGATTGAAGAACTGGCAACTGACTGGATGCTCACGGGAATACAGTCAAAGATAACACTGAATTGATGCCATTGAAACTTCTATTTTGGCCAACTCTCCATATATTACAATAGATCAAACGAGAAGGGAAACACGTCTGGGTTAGACGGTAAGGCATAAATCAAACGTGAAGTTCCTAGGAGCCAAATGGTTGGAGATTTTCCAGCAAGAAGTTAGAAATATAGATCCAGGGTATGAGAAGGGGATGCATGAGGTAGCTGCAGTTACAGAAACTAAAGAAAATGTTCAGAGAGACCCCACCCAGCTGGCCAGGGTGAAGTCCAGGGCAACACCAGCAATGAGCGAGTGCCCAGAGATGGAGGGGCCATTGAAGGGAGCTGAGAGATCAGGTACCTGGAGCCATGGAAACCAAGAGGGTGGTGATGACGCGGATGGGAGAGACCCAGACATCAGCATCTGACGCTCCAGCAACAGCAGAGAAAACGAAGTTTCCTAATAGACCACCGGCCGGGCCATGAGGAAGCCACATATGGCCTCGTAATGGCCACTTCAGCTGGGCAGTGATGCCAGGTTGCTCTCATTCATTTATTTATCCATTTGGCCTCTCTTTCCTCTTTCTTTCAGTGATATTTATTGCGTTCTTGCCACTACCATGCTAACACCAAGGGCTCCAACAAGCTCCCTGATGTCCAGAAACACTGATACAAAACAAGTAAGTGTAATGATGCTAACTAAGGAGCTGAGGTATGACTGGAAGTTGAGGAAGTAGAGACAGCAAATGCAGATATTTCTCATGGAGGAAGGGCTCGTGGTTGAGAGGTAAGCAGGACGAAGCCAAGGATTGTTCAAACTGTGAGAGACTTGCATGTCTGTTGGCTGAGGGGTCGAGCGGGGAGACGCTAATAACAGAACAGGTTGAGTGTTTGCCATCAGCAGATCCTGTTGAAACCCATGCGATGCGACCTGCGATCCTCACCATGACTTGATGAGCTAAGAACGAACAGACCTCTTCTCCCAGGGCGCACGGACGCACAAGGAGTGAGGCAGTTTGCTCAGGGCCACCCTCAGCTTAACCACGGCACAGCCGTGCACCCACAGGAGGGCACCCACCAGTGCCGTCCTCACCGAGAGTGGGGAGGCTCAGAGGTGGGGGAGCAGGAGGAAAAAGAGCAGCGGACCCAGATCAGCGGGAGACAAGCCAGAACAGACGGAAGCGCAGGAGCCACAGAGAGAAACATGATAAAGATCGTGGGCTGTATCCTCTGTGGACACGAAGCAAAGTGCGACAGAAAATGCTTCGCCTGTCGCCTGGCATCTCGGCAAGAAAACNGGAGACAAGCCAGAACAGACGGAAGCGCAGGAGCCACAGAGAGAAACATGATAAAGATCGTGGGCTGTATCCTCTGTGGACACGAAGCAAAGTGCGACAGAAAATGCTTCGCCTGTAGCCTGGCATCTCGGCAAGAAAATGGCTTGAAGCCTGCTGTGTGGGACATGTGTCCTAAAGGATCTGGCCTAAGATGGATTAAAGAAGAAGTGTCACATACATACAGTGGAGTATTTCTCAGCCATAAAAGTGCACAAAATTGGGTCATCTGCAGAGGTGTGGATAGAATTAGAGACTCATACAGAGTGAAGTCAGTCAGGAAGAGAAAACCAAATATTGTATATGAACGCATACATGTGGAATCTAGGGAAACGATACCGCTAAGCCTGTCTACAGGGCAGGAATAGAGACGCAGACGCAGGGAAAGGACATGTGGACACAGAGGGGAAATGGGAGGGAGGGGCCAACTGAGAGATGAGGATTAACATACGCACACGACCATGTGTAAAAGAGATAGCCAGCAGGACGCTGCTGTGTAGCACAGAGAACTCAGCTCCAGGCTCTGTGATGGCCCAGGGGGTTGGGATNGAATCAATATAGTGAAAATGAGTATATTACCCAAAGCAATCTACAGATTCAATGCAATCCCTATCAAGCTACCAGTGGTATTTTTCACAGAGGTAGAACAAATAATTTCAAGATTTGTATGGAAATGCAAAAAACTTTGAATAGCCAAAGCAATCTTGAGAAAGAAGAATGGAACTGGAGGAATCAACTTGCTTAACTTCAGGCTCTACTACAAAGCCACAGTCATCAAGACAGTATGGTACTGGCACAAAGACAGAAATATAGATCAATGGAACAAAATAGAAAGCCCAGAGATAAATCCACACACATATGGACACCTTATCTTTGACAAAGGAGGCAAGAATATACAATGGAGTAAAGACAAACTCTTTAACAAGTGGTGCTGGGAAAACTGGCCAACCACTTGTAAAAGAATGAAACTATATCACTTTCTAACACCACACACACAAATAAACTCAAAATGGATTAAAGATCTAAATGTAAGACCAGTTCTAAGGGTTTTGAATTGGCCTAAATGTCAGGGAGACATTAGCTGACTGAGGTGTATTTTGCAGTTTTGCCTTCTTCTATCTACATGTAAAGCTAAGCTATCAAGTTCAGCTGCTTCTTTCTCCTGCAAGCTGCTCAAGGCTGTTAGTGGCCAAAATAGCAAAACTCAACCCACTTTAGGGCTTTATGTAAAGCCAGAGGCAAGCTGAGTCAGGTGCATACTAGGCAAGTTCAGATCCTGCCAGCTGTAGGACTGGTTCCCTCAGCTGTTGGTTCCATAACCCAGCAATCTGGGGCCTCAGCTAAGCTGTTTGTCAAGCAGCAATGTGAGTGATAAGACAGGCTGGATCTCTTTTTTGAGAATGATTGTGAAGGGAGGGACCTTTATATTAATTTAAATATAGATTCTGTGGCCCCCACCCTAAGAAACTCAGAGGGTGGCTGCTCTAACCCACCTCTGCATCAACCCTATAGCAGAGGACTGTACTTCAGCTGTTAACCAGTTTGAAAAGAGAGTCCCATATGCCTTAATTCTTATAACCAAGAAATATTCACAGGAGCTGATATGTACTGGGCCATTAGAAAAGAAATGGGAAAAAAAAGTATGAGGTAGAAAGTCAGTGCCCATTCTCTAGACACAACCTCAACCATAGGAGAACTAACCCTTAAACCTTTGGTGAAAATATAAAAGATAAATATGATATAGTATAATACAGAAAACACTGGTTCATTATTAACTTCTTTCTTTCTCTCATACCTCAAAGGTAAACTGTCAACAAATCCTATTGATTCTTCTTCCAGATGGTAACCAGAAGCTATGCAATTCTCACCATCTTCACTTTTGCCATACTAATTCAATGCCATTGTTTCTTGCTGGCTCACTTGCCTCCTAACTGATGTGCCTGCTTCTACTCTCAACTCTCTCTACAGTATATTGTCAAGATTGTAGACTGACTTGATGTTTTAACACAGAAGGCTGAGCATGTCACTCCCCTGCTTTAGAGTAGGTGGAAGCCCAAGAAAGACTAGAAGGTCTCTGGCCTCATCTCTTGTTGCTCTCCTTACTCTCTCTTCTTTAGCCATACTAACCTCCCTGGTGTTCCATGAACTTGCCAGGCACACTCCCATCTCAGAGTCTCTAGAGACTCTCTCTAGAGTACTCTTTTGCAGTTAGTGCACTCTCATCTCCTTTGAGTCTCTGCTTGATTATTGCCTTGAAGATCCTCCCACTTTCATCAACTAAAATCTAGTAAACAAAAAGGAAATAAGTGTTTTCACCCATTGGACAACAAACAACACTGGGAAAATAAATAAAGTGAGCAAATAATAATGTCTCCAGCTTAAAGCCTAGAGATGCTCTATGAACTTTACAGGGAGAGAACACTTATAGGCTACAGCACAAGAGAGGAAATCTAAGCAGGGTCAATTCATCAAAAGAACATCATAATTCTAAGTGTTTAATGAACCAAAACTGAATAGAACTGAAAGAAGAAATAATCATTTATAGTCAGAGATTTCAAAAATCCTTCCAAGTTATTGATAAAACCAGTAGATAGGAAATCAATAGGATATGGAAGGGCTTCCCTGGTGGCTCAGATGGTAAAGAATCTGCCTGCAATGTGGGAGACCCGAGTTCGATCCCTGGAGAAGGAAATGGCAACCTACTCCAGGACTCTTGCCTGGAGAATCCCATGGATAGAGCCTGACAGGCTACAGTTCATGGAGTCACAAAGAGTTGGACACAACTGACTTTCAGGTTACTTTCAGGTTATGGAAGTCTTAAAGAATACTATTAACCAACTTGACCTAAGTGACAGTTACAGAACACCCAACACCAGAATTCACATTCTTTTTAGGTACACATGGAACATTTATCAAGATAGACTGTACTCTGGGCCATAAAACAAGTCTCAGTAAATTAAAATGATTAGCTTCTACAGAGTTGATCACAATGTAAATAAATTGCAAACTAACAGAAAATTATCTGGAAATTCAAATATTCAGAAACCAAAACACACTTCAGGATAATCTGGGATTGAAGAACAAATCAAAGGAGAGATTAGAATGTATTTAACTTAATAGAAATAAAAAAATATATGTCAAAATTTGAGAGTTGAAGCTAAGTAGTGTTTAGAGGAAAATTTGTAGGATAAAAATTTCTATATTAGAAAAGACAAAAAGTCTCAAATCAATGACATAATCTTCTAATTTAAGAAACTAGAAAAAAGTAAAAACAAATTGTACCTAAAGTAGGAAGAAGGAGGTAATAAAGAGAAGTGAATATGTCAATGAAATAGAAAACACAAACATAATACATAAAAGGCAGTGAAAACAGAATCTGGTTTTTGGAGGAGATCAACAGAATTGAAAACCTTTAGCCAGACTAATTAGGAAAAAAGAGAGAGAGAAAGGTGACATAAATTTTCACTATCTCAATGAGAGATGGGATGTCACAACCAGAAAACAGAACTTAAAAGGTTAATAAGGGAATATTATGAACAACATTATGCTAATAATTTAAACAACTTAAATAGATGAATGCCTCAAAAGAGTTAACTATTAAAGCTTACTCAAAGATAAATGACTAAATCAAATAGACTAATATTTATTAAGTTAATTGTTCAGTTAATTTCAGTTGCTCAGTCGTGTCCAACTCTTTGTGACCCCATGGACTGCAGCATGCCAGGCTTCCCTGTCCAAAACCAACTCCTGGAGCTTGCTCAAACTCCTTTTCATTGAGTTGGTGATGCCATCCAACCATCTCATCCTCTGTCATCCCCTTCTCCTCCTGTCTTCAGTCTT
>SJYV01000185.1:0-11264 GCA_006410875.1 Neotragus pygmaeus | reverse complement strand
ACCATGTCACACAGCCTGGATATCAGCACAGGGCGAATGCGGCACATAGCCTGGACCTCGTCACAAGGCTACTGTGGCACATAACCCAGACCTCGGCGCAGGGCGACCGCAGCACACAGCCCAAAATTCAGTGAATGGCGACTGTGGCCCACAGCCCGGAACTCGTTGCCAGCTGACCGAAGAACACAGCCCCGACCTTAGCGCAGGGCTAACGTTGCACACAGCCTGAACCTCAGTGAAGGGATACTGCAGCAAACAGCCCAGAAATCTGTGCAGGGCGACAGTGGCACAGAGCCTGGAACTCATCGCTAGTTGACTGCGAAACACAGCCAGGACCTCGGCGCAGGGCGACCACATAAAACAGACCAGACCTCTTCTCAGGGTGACCACGACACACAGCCTGGACCTCGGCGAAGGGCAACCGAGGCACACAGACCGAAATTCAGTGAAGGGCGACCGTGTCACACAGCATGGAACTCGTCACTAGCCGACCGCGGAACACATCCCAGACCTCGGCAGAGGTTGAAGGTGGCACACAGGCCGGACCTCAGTGCAGGCCAACTGCAGAACACAGGCCGGATATTGGCTCAGAGGGACCGTGGCTTAGAGCCCGGAGCTCAGCGCAGGGGACCGTGACACACAGCCCGGACTTCTTGAGAAGGCTACCGCGGCACACAGCCTGTACCTTGGCAAAGAAGAACCGTTGCACAGAACCGGGAACAGGTCCCAAGCCGAGGGTGGAACACAGGCCGGTCCTTGGCACAGGGCAACCTCGGCACACAGCCCGGACCTGAGGAGATGGGGACCTCGGCACACAGCCCGGACCTTGGAACAGGGGGACCGCAGCACACAGCCCAGTCCTCTGCAGAAGGCTACCTCGGCACACAGCCCAGACCTCGGAACAGGGCGACTGTGGCACTCAGCCCGGACCTCGGCACAGAGGGAGCGCGGTACAGAGCCCGGAACTCGTTGCAAGCCGAGGGGGAACACAGCCTGGACTCAGTGCAGGGTAACCGCAGCACACAGCCCGAAGCACAGTGAAGAGCAACCAAGGCACAGCACAGACCTTGGTGCAAGGCGACCCTGGCACACAGCACCAAACTCGGGACATGGCGACTGTGGCAAACAGAACAGACATCGGTGCAGGGTAACTGCGGCATACAGGCCGGACCTCGGCGTAGGGCTACCGTGGCACACAGCCTGGAACTCGGTTCAAGTCTACCATGGCACAAAGACCGGACCTCGGCACAGCGCGACCGCGGCACACAGCCTGAACCTGGGGAGATGGCGATCGTGGCACACAGCACGGACCTCGGAACAGGGTGACCGCAGCACACAGCCCGGACCTCTGCAGAAGACTACCTTGACACACAGCCCGGACGTCAGAACAGGGCGACCGTGGCACACAGCCCGGACCCAGCGCAGAGGGAACACGGCACAGAGCCTGGAACTTGTTGCAATTCAAGGGTGGAACGCAGCCTGGACCTCGGCGCAAGGCCAACGCAGCACACAGCCCAATCCACAGTGAAGAGCGATCGAGGAACATAGCATGGACCTCGGTGCAGGGCAACCCTGGCACACAGAACCGACCTCGGGAGATGGCGACCGTGGCACACAGACNTCAATAGTTTTCAAAATTCTCAAGGTCATCAAAAACAAGGACATCTGAGGAATCTCTGACCTTCCTTCTGAAAACCTGTAACCCCAGACTAATCTTAAGAAAACATCAGATAAACCCCAATTGAGGAACATTATATATATAAAATATCTAATCAATAGTTTTCAAAATTCTCAAGGTCATCAAAAACAAGGACATCTGAGGAATCTCTGACCTTCCTTCTGAAAACCTGTAACCCCAGACTAATCTTAAGAAAACATCAGATAAACCCCAATTGAGGAACATTATATATATAAAATATCTAATCAATAGTTTTCAAAATTCTCAAGGTCATCAAAAACAAGGACATCTGAGGAATCTCTGACCTTCCTTCTGAAAACCTGTAACCCCAGACTAATCTTAAGAAAACATCAGATAAACCCCAATTGAGGAACATTATATATATAAAATATCTAATCAATAGTTTTCAAAATTCTCAAGGTCATCAAAAACAAGGACATCTGAGGAATCTCTGACCTTCCTTCTGAAAACCTGTAACCCCAGACTAATCTTAAGAAAACATCAGATAAACCCCAATTGAGGAACATTATATATATAAAATATCTAATCAATAGTTTTCAAAATTCTCAAGGTCATCAAAAACAAGGACATCTGAGGAATCTCTGACCTTCCTTCTGAAAACCTGTAACCCCAGACTAATCTTAAGAAAACATCAGATAAACCCCAATTGAGGAACATTATATATATAAAATATCTAATCAATAGTTTTCAAAATTCTCAAGGTCATCAAAAACAAGGACATCTGAGGAACTATCATATCTCAGAGAAGCCAAGAGAGACATGACTAAATGTCTAAATGTAATGTGGTACCCTAGATGGGATCCTGGAACAGAACTAGGACCTTATATACAAATTAAAGAAATCCAAATGAAGTTTGAACTTTAATCATAATGTGTCAATAGTTGTTCATTAATTATAATAAATCTACCATATAATGTAATATGTTAATAATAGGAAAAACTGGGTATAGTGTATATGGGAACTCTCTGTATGCCATAATTTTTCTGTAAATCTAAAATCGTTCTAAAATTAAAAGCAAAAAAAATAATAAACTTTGCTGATCCTACTTTAAGTGAAAGAAAAATAGAAGTGATTGGTTTATACATTGTTTTATGAGAGGACAAAAAAGACAATTTGTTAAAGGAAGATAACAAGATGGTTTCAGATTGTTCCCATCTACTGAAGACTCAATTTAAACCCTGATTCCCCTCAGTGCAAAATTAACTGTCTTCCAGCGTGGGAAGACAGCATATTGCATGGCATAGGAAACTGGAAAGAAATATACAAAATATTGTGATGTTCAACGCAAAACAGTTACTTGCAAATATTTGATAGGAATTCATTACATACATCCTTTAAAAATTACAATTTAAATTCCCAATTTTATTATATTTAAAGAGGGAAGTATTTGTAGAAATGAATTCTTATCAACAAATGGAATGAAATGTGAATAAGGGACCCTTCTGGAAAAAAATATTATTGCATAAGGTAAAAGCAATGGAAAATTCATTACTTGTTTTTTTAAGCAGCCCCACAGAGTTAATTTCTTCATGGTGCTGAAGGTTTTTGCTTTGAAATTCATTTTATTGACCTAAAGCTTAAACTGCAGGGTGACTCAAGGATGATTGACAGGAGGGAGAAAACACCATGCTAGCACCGTCACACACTCTCACTCATTCTCTTCTTAAAAAGAGAATGTGGATTCTCCACAGCAATTTGCTAGCGTTTTTTTGGTCCTTGGTAAAGTATCACCCATGTTTGTCAAGGAGGAAGAGTAAAATCTACCCTTTCAAAGGGTTCAGTGATTATGTCCCTACACTTTAATTTCTGCCTGAAATTCAAAGTCCATATAAAGGTTTCAAAGCCTAAAGGTAGTTTTACTCAGTACCTGACTTATGTGTATAATGTGGGTTTAGGAAAAACAAAGCCCATGTAGAAGCAGGAAATAAATGTAATTAAACTCTGAGACATATTTCTTTAGAGAAGTACTGTTCCAGATTTAACTCGTAGCTGCAGAATCCATCTCTATCACACCAGCCAAATAAGTGATCAGTTTTCCATCCAGTTATGTGTATGTCAATCAATGCATAGACAAACCACAGATTGATGTGTGAAACATGCAGAGTAGCAACAGACTGGTAGGCTACTCATTAATCAGAATTCAGTTTATTTTACAATTAAACACTGTGGAAATTACAGGTGAAGGCAAAGTCTTCTATCTTTGATGGAGTGTTTAAAATCTTTCTCAGTGAAACATTATTGTTATGGATGGTTCTCATAAAGCATATAAGAAAGCACTTGTTTGAAGGAATAAAAAGAGTAGGGGGCTTTTATGAAAAATAGTTATGACTGATGAATAAATTATAAATGTCTTTAGTTCACCTTTGTGCTGATGTTATCTATGCTTTAATATCAGCCTTTACTAATAGGCGCCCCTGAGAATTTGATTCTCTCTTTTCAGGCCATAAAGACAACCCAATTAAAACAGAGGGACACATAAAAACTGATCCAAAAAAAAAAAAAAAACCCTCTTTGTCCTTGGGTTTGGGAAATAAAAATTAGCTTTAAGTTCTTAATTTGCAGTGTGTTTTCCTAGCATTAACGGAAAAAAAGGGAATCTCATTTTATAGTCTTAAAATCTCTCATATTTGTTCTTTCAGTATCAATGTATTGGAAGAGAAAGTAATTTGAGCAAAATAAATTATGGCCCTGATTTGACTGACTTTTAACCTGTGTTTCCCAGAATCCAGAGCTGTTTGGCAAGCCTGTTTCCTTTAAACCTGAGCCTGGGCCATGTAAAAAAGCTCGTTATACATGAATCAGAAATGTATCTCTCCAGGACTTACACATTTTGGAGAGGGACATTAAAACGAAAATCCTGCCTACAACTTGTGGCAGCTTGCATTTCTATTGGACCAGCCATTAGAAACAGTTTGTGACAGTGAAAGAGTATTCGAACCTCTTTATCTTCCCTTTAAAAAAAGTGTGTGTAGGGGGGGAGATTGACTCAATGTAGGTACATCTTTGGTGTCAAAACTCAGTCATGCAAGGAGGGTAGGGCTTCTTAACCAGAGGAAATCAATACTGGCATTAGTGTCACAGAGCTATGGAGACAAGCGATTCTCAGGCCTTTCTTGAACAGACTACCTCACCTCACCATGCAGGACATTAGGATGCAATGGGAAAATGCCAGCACAGAGCATGCCAAACTCCATGACTATACATATTCCCATCCAGTTTAAAGAACACTTACTGCAGGTCAAAGCCCCACAGTTTTCTTTTAGTGAAACTATCACTATTGCCCCTGTTGCTAGAAGGATGAGAAAATGAAAGTACCTGCAGAATGGTGGTGATATCCTCAGTCAAGAAACGAAAGCATGGAATTCCTTCCATCGTCTCAGATCGCTTGTTCTGATAAAAAGTGGCCTACCGAGGTACTGACTGTAACATCAGACTGGAGGCCTGCGTTGTGGGCTGATAGCCACATGTCTTAATCCCAACTGTTTCTCTGCACTACAAGTAAAGCAGAAGATGGAGGCCATTAGCAGAATGTTGAAATTAATTCACAGTGCCAATCTTGCTTCATCTGATATTGTGAAAAAACGTACTATCTTTGTTTCGAACCATTAGCATTAACAGTTACCAAGAATTGCAAGTATTGCATGCTAATATGCACCAGGCTATGTGCTATGGGCTTTAGGTACATAATTCATCTAATCCTCAGATAGGTCTAAGAGGAAGATATTATGATAGACATGTTAAATATGAGGAAACAGAGGCTCACGGGGGTTAACCTTTGTCACATGTTTCTCAGTTAGATGGGGCATAAATGTACTAAATCCCAGGTTTATGTTTCTCTGTGCTTGCATTCAACATTATTCATTATACAGGCTTACCTAGTTGCCTAAATTCTTCACATTTTACCAATTATATGCATATCTGTACAATAGTGGAAGATGCATTTGTTGTAACTTGGTCTGGACACCTTGCTGCTGCTGCTGCTGCTAAATCGCTTCAGTCGTGTCCAATTCCATGTGACCCCATAGACGGCAGCCCACCAGGCTCCCCCGTCCCTGGGATTCTCCAGGCAAGAACACCAGAGTGGGTTACCATTCCCTTTTCTAATGCATGAAAGTGAAAAGTGAAAGTGAAGTCGTTCAGTCATGTCTGACTCTCAGCGACCCCACGGTCTACAGCCTACCAGGCTCCTCCATCCATGGGATTTTCCAGGCAAGAATACTGGAGTGGGGTGCCATTGTCTTCTCTGAGTCTGGACAACTTAGGTCTGGACGATAGTTTGATTGTAACAGCAACATGTTTGATCTCCAGAAATACTGATTGACTTGACTGGAAATAACCTCTGGCAAAGTCATTCAGTTGACTTTTGTGATACCATGATCTCATTTTAGAAGATCATTTTACATTAACCTCTTACTCACAGATTGTATCCAGAATGCAGCCACATTGCTTCATCTAAACAATGAGAAAACCCTGACCTGTCTTCTCCTATTTCATTTCCTTGGAATGACTCTAGATTTGTTTATTTCCCTGGATTACAAAGAGAAAGGGACAAGGCATTTTCATCAGTGACCAAGTCAATTACATTTAGAAATAAATGAATAATCCAAATATCAATCAATAAGGGTTGAGGGCTTTATTGGAGCAATAAGCAAATAATTTCCAATTTAATAGGAAAAAAAACTTGGCTTTAGTTATCCAAGTTCGTGACTAGGTTATTTTAATCAAATTTACTACATAATGACTTGTTTGCCCTCTATTTTGCTGGCAGCATTATTAGAGCGCCTATCAATAGAAAACTTGGGAAAGTTACAAAATTAGCACTGAGATATTACAAGTTCATGGTGAGAAACTGATTCATTCATTATACAAATACACTTGAGTGCTTTCTGTATAGTGGGCACCGCTTTAGGTACTGAGGCTACACTGGTAAACAAAACAGGATAACCCATATTCTCATGGAGCTTACATTCTGGTAAGGGAGGGCATATATATAATATGTGAGATAATATTAATACTTGGTAGAAAATAAAAAGAGATGAGGAATATTGAGGGTAAGAGTAATTTTAGATAGAGTAGTCTGATAGTTTTAAAACATGTCTGAAAATTCTTTGACACATTTCCCATGGAGAGAAGCAACCATCCCTCTGAATCTGGGCTAGTTTCTGTGACTTGCTTGTAACCAAGAGAGTTCAGTGAAAATGAAGTTGCATGACTGAGATGAGACCATACATAACAAGCAATGTGGCTTATGATTGAGTCACAAATGTTTTCCCAAATGTACCCTACAATGTGGTAGAACCTATCCCACCTTTCAGAATTACTGGTCAAAAACTTCTATTAGCTTGAATACACTGTAGGTGATTTCTTCTTGACTTAAGTGAGGACAGCTGGTTTTCACCCACGTAAAGTAAGGATATGATGACTGTATGTTCTTATCTACTCATTTTTATGTAATTCCCAATCCTGGGAGAGGACAATAAGGAAAACCTAGGAAGAGCTGGCAGTGGTTAGTTCTTTGGGGAAACTTGTGTTCTATATTCTCTTCATTATCCTTTGCTACATATTCAGGGCTTCTTCCATCTCTCAGTGGTCTTCTTCTCTCCCATGGAGTGTGACTTATGCTCCAGACATAGATCAGCATTTTGAATGTTCAATGTCAAGTGCCAACAGTACTTTCTTCTTTCCTCTTCCAGCCAAGAAAAAAGAAGTTGCTCTATGTATTTTGAATATAAAAGGTTTAAATACAGGAAATGAAAAACTTATATAAGTTTTAGAAGATCTAGGGGAGCAATGTTCAGGGAAGTGGCCAGCAAAAATCTTGGTACGAAGCATCCAAGCAGGTGGTTCTTAAGAAGTAATTTGGAGAGTGCTGCAAATTAAATGGTCCTTGGTAAAGAATCTACCTGCAATGCAGGAGAAAGTGAAAGTGAACTAGCTCAGTCCTGTCTGACTCTTTGCGACCCCATGGACTGTAGTCTATCAGGCTCATCCATACATAGGATTTTCCAGGCAATAGTACTGGAGTGGGTTGCCATCAATTCCTGGGTCAGGAAGATCCACTGGAGAAGGGATAGGCTATCCACTCCAGTATTCTTGGGCTTCCCTTGTGGCTCAGTTGGTAAAGAACCTGCCTGCAATGTGAGAGACCTGGGTTTTATCCCTGGGTTGGGAAGATCTCCTGGAGAAGGGAAGGCTACCCACTCCAGTATTCTGGCCAGAAAATTCCATGAACTGTATAGTCCATGGGGTCACAAAGAGTCAGACACGACTGAGCGACTTTCCCTTACTTGGGAGATGGCAACAAATACCTTAACCTGCATCAGTGGTGAGTGGTCCTCAAGGGATCCCCCTAGAAGCTCTGCAAACTTCATGTTTGTTCACACATCTCCCAAAATTTCCCACATCTTTCTCCTTTTGGCAGAATCAACCTTGGAGCCAAGTATAAAGAGGGCAATCTGGAAAATGTAGTTCCCATTTTCTCCTCTGCAATGATTGAGTTAGAAGCGGGTGGTGATGGACAAGTTGACCACAGACAATCCAGCCCACCTGCTTGATAGAGCCTTTGTGATGATTAAATGAAATGATGCATATGAAATGATGGAAGAGCATGCAACTGGAATAAATGTTATCTATTATTAGCATTAGTATAGTTATTGGCATTTGCATGCCTAAGGAGAAAGATATGATCCTGTTATGTACTGATATCTTTACTTAGAAATTTCGCCCCACAACTCAGATTCCTTGTCTCTTAGAATTATACCTTCCCTTTTGCCCAGACTGAGGTTCCTTTCCAGAAGAGGATTATGAGGTACATGTATACATGAATTAAATGTAACTCTCACAGGAAATTAAAATACCATCATCCAAAACTCTAAGCTGGTATAGCTTAGGACTCTGCATACTAATTTGGAGATATGGAAACCTTTCAAGAGTCGACAAAAATAAGAGAGGCAGTTGGAAAGTTATAATTGGAAAATTATAATATCACTTTTACTGACACAGAAAATATTTTCTAGTGTCTCTTTCAAACTAACAAATATGCATTTGATATAAAGGGTTTAAACTCTTAAGATATTTTGTGTTTTTTTTGAGTTGGGGAAATAAAATTAAAGAAACAAATAAGTGTTACTTTTCAACTATAAAGGAGAAGATAATGAATGAGTGGGATGTTTATCTGAAAATGCACACTGTTTATGATAATGAATATATTTTATATTTCTTCATTCATATGAGGTAAGCATTAACTGAGGGTTTTTTCATTTTTTTTAATTGAAGGATAATAGCTTTACAGAATTTTGTTTTCTGTCAAACCTTAATGTGAATCAGCCATAGCTATACATACATCCCCTCCCTAACTCAGGATTTTTATTGGAACTTTCAGAATGCTTCAGTGAACACTTCATACATAATTTAAAGGTATTTATGTAATCAAGCTTTGCACCAGAATTGTTCCCTCTTAGTGCTAACAAGGGCATGATCTGACATTTTGTTTGGGTAAAATGACTAGAATGGTCAATACAGTTGTTGCTACCTCTGCTCTCTTGAATCACTTTGCTACTGTGTTAGAATATTCAAAGCAACCAGCAAATAAATTAAATGAAGGTAGCTTGAGAGTTCCAGGAAACTCTTCTACTTTGGTAACTGAAAGCAGATGATGTTTTTCCTTCATGCAGTCTCTTACAGACACCATCCATGCTTTTAATGAATGGAGAACAGGGACTAGATTTCATCAGTCTTCTGGGATTAAAAAACATCCCTAGCATGCCTACAGAGTCAGGAGAGCCAGTCTCAAAGATTATTCTGTAGGTAGCCAAAGAGGCACTTTGTTGTTACTTTTCCATCTTGAAAAAATATCTATATTTGATATATAAAATAAAAGGCGATGTGGAATGCTGCATTTATTTTTTTAAACTTGTTAAAAAATGTTGAAACTTCATGTTCTTCATTTATTTAAGTGCAGAAACACTGCTTTGAGGGAACTATGTTTTCTAAAGCTGCTTATGTTCACCTCATCTACTTTCACAAATAATACCTCTTTGAAGTTGGTGGTTATTTCTAGAGCTGAAGGAAGGGGATGTCTGTGAAAAGGGATAAACATGCAGGGAGCTTCACNTTCCATCTTGAAAAAATATCTATATTTGATATATAAAATAAAAGGCGATGTGGAATGCTGCATTTATTTTTTTAAACTTGTTAAAAAATGTTGAAACTTCATGTTCTTCATTTATTTAAGTGCAGAAACACTGCTTTGAGGGAACTATGTTTTCTAAAGCTGCTTATGTTCACCTCATCTACTTTCACAAATAATACCTCTTTGAAGTTGGTGGTTATTTCTAGAGCTGAAGGAAGGGGATGTCTGTGAAAAGGGATAAACATGCAGGGAGCTTCACTTGCTTGATAACATTCATTTTATTAAGCTGGGTCATCGGTGGTTTTCATTATTGTATTTTTACCATATGTAGAGGCATGTAATTTTCTATGTTGGAAATGTTTTTATGGTAAAGTTTCTGGGCTGTTGGTTTTAGACATCTCCCAATTTAATGCTGTTTTTTAAAGCAGTAATACTAATTAATACTAATATTTATGTACTAATACATATTTACTAACTTGTGTTTATATTTATACTAATTTATACTGTCATGAGCAATGTATAAATGTTCCAACTATATTAGTTTCACCAAAACTGGGCAGAATCAAACTTTAATTTTATTTTTAGAGAGTGTAAAATTGTGTTTCCAGATGTCCCAGTAAAATGGCAGACTGAACATGGTCCTTTACCTCTACTTTTATCCAAAACTTTGGGTAAAACTTAAATAGCAGGGGAGGATTTTAGAGGCACAAACCCAAAAAGATAAAGGAAATCTGAGAAGATAACAGAAACAAACTTTTGAAATGGGAAACCAGATAGATGACTAGAATCTTTCCCAGCAGACCCAGGAAAACTGAACTATAGGCTCATAATGGGAAAAGCTAATAAGGAACAGACTTATAGTGAGTAATAAGCAATGCTGGTATTTCTAGAACCAGAAGTGTAGGTGAGACGAAAAAAGAAGAATATGTGAAATAGAAAGCACNTCTTTCCCAGCAGACCCAGGAAAACTGAACTATAGGCTCATAATGGGAAAAGCTAATAAGGAACAGACTTATAGTGAGTAATAAGCAATGCTGGTATTTCTAGAACCAGAAGTGTAGGTGAGACGAAAAAAGAAGAATATGTGAAATAGAAAGCACTTATATTCCCTAGATATATTCCCCAGTCATTAGGGCTAGTGAAGAATTCCTTTGGCATTCTGGGAGAAAATTAAACAGATAATTATCTAGGACTTGAAGAAAACAAAATAGAGGACCTGGAAGACATGAGGCATAACCAAGGGCAAAGAGGGAATACAAAACAATAATATTGCAGGTGGATTAAGTGAATTTCTACTAGCTGAAAATGGAACTCCCAGTCATTTCCCCAAATTTTGGCATCAAGGCCTATATCCTCAATACACTAAAGAGTTATTTTCTAGCATTTGGGGCCAGGAAAAGAAGAAAGAACATAAAATCATGACATTAAGGTTTC
>SJYV01000183.1:7641-30596 GCA_006410875.1 Neotragus pygmaeus | reverse complement strand
AAAAAAAAAAAAAAAGAGTCTTCTCCAGCACTATAATTTGAAAGGGTCAATTCTTCAGCACTCAGCCTTCTTTATGGTCCAACTCTCACATCCGTACATGACTACTGGGAATAACATAGCTTTGACTGTATGGACCTTTGTCTGCAAAGTAATGTCTCTGCTTTTTTACAATAATACATAGTCTAGGCTGGTGATAGGTTTCCTTCCAAGGAGCAAGTGTTTTAATTTCATGGCTGCAGTCACTATTTGCAGTGATTTTGGAGCCCAAGAAAATAAAAACTGTTACCACTTCCACTTTTTCCCCTTCTATTTGCCAGAGTGATGGAACCAGATACTGTGATCTTAGCTGTATTAATGTTGAGTTTCAAGCTAGCTTTCTCACTCTTTTTTACCTTCACTAAGAGGCTCTTTAGTTGCTCCTCACTTTCTGCCATTAGAGTGGTGTCATCTGTATATCTGAGGTTGTCGATGTTTCTCCTGATATTCTTGTTTCTAGCTTGTGATTTGTCCAGCCCAGCACTTTGCACGATGTACTTCACATGTAAGTTAAATAAGCAATACTCCTTTCCCAATTTTGAACCTGTCTGTTGTTCCATGTCTGGTTCTAACTCTTCTGCTTCTTGACTTGCATACAGGTTTCTCAGGAGACAGATAAGGTGGTTTGGTACTCCCATCTATCTATTAGACTAGGGAATGTCTAGTAGGTTGGCTGTTAGTTTTGGTGAGATTTGTTCAGTTGATAAGAGAAATCATAATTTCCATTCTGGTTGTGTTTCAAAGAGCATTCAAGGGACGTTTCCCTGCACGCAATTAGAGATCCTGAGAGTGAGAATAGAAGAGAGGTTTTGGAGTCAGAGCTAAGAGGTAGGAGGTAAAGTCATGAAAGAATGCTTCTCAAGGGAATGGTGTGGGCTGTCTGGCCCTTTACAGAAAAACTTGGCTGACCCCTGGTCTATTTCAGAACTAGTGTGCGTAGAGTTCCTTATATGTCATTCAACCTTTACAATATTCCTGTATGATAGATTTTATTAGTTTATTTTCTCTCATTTTAGACATGAAAATCTTAGTGAGGTAAAGTAACTTGTCCAAGATTACATATTATGAGAGTCATTGAAATCTAGGACAGAGTTGAAGTCAGAGGAAATTGTCAAGGGAGAAAGTAGAGAGACTTTGTTTTGAATCTCTTTCAAAAATGTTGCAAGTTCCTTGGGAAGGCTGGTGAAAGCTAAGGCCATCACTTCTCCTCCTCTGCCCCAAGCCCATATATGTGTAATATTTTTCATGTAATTTCAGGTGGTTGGTGACTTCTGAAGTCACCTGTGATATTGTGACATACNCAGTGATGGGACTGGATGCCATGATCTTCGTTTTCTGAATGTTGAGCTTTTATTGTTACCAACATAGAATTTGCTGCCTTGTTCAACATTTGAGTTACGTGCTTAGTTATGGAATAAACTGAAGCTTTGGAAGCCAGTCACGTCTGGGATTCAGAGCTAGCTCTGCCCTTCCTTGCCTTTGAACATCCCTTTACCTCACTGAGCTTAGTTTCTGCCTCACAGAATTGTTGCAGCACCCCATGAGCTATGGACACACAGCACCTGGCTGATAGGAGACTCAAAAGAGTGGATTCTATACGTGAATGAACAACTTGCAATGAATTTTATGCTTTTCAAAGAGTTGTCAGTTTCCACCTTTCTTATTACCCACACTCCATGGATAAAGAAACAGTGGATAGATCTGGTCACTTGCAGAAGGTAGCAGTCAATAAATGGCAGGGCTGGCTCTTATCCTGGGACTCCGTTAAGGAAAAGCAGAGGTAGATTTTGCTGGATTTTTGCCTGTAGTCATCACTTTCAGCTCTGGGGAAACCCCAGTGAAAATTAGACTGGAGCTAATACTTTCTTTACTTAAGGCAGACCAAGAATAGACCTAATATGGATTGGGCGCCTACCATGTGCCACACACCAGGGTAGGCATTTTTATACCTAACCTCTCTTAATCCTCGTAACCAGGTGGGAAGTTTCACCCCGATTTAGTAGGTGAGAAAAGCCAGCCAGTTGTTGAAGTCCCACATGTTATTATGTGGAACCCCAGGCTCTCTCTTCAGAGATGGGCTGCCTTCTTGAAGGAAGGAGTGGTGGCTCTTGCATTTGTCCTCTGCTGGGGTCTGACCCAACAGCGGCTTTTTCAGCCCTCATCCTATGCTGCTTACTCCCTTGGTTGTATCTCCACCCCTGCCCAGTGTGTCTGTGGATGGCACTTTTATTGCTGTGACGCCGAACTAGACTCTTCCCAGGCTAGTGCCATCTGTCTGCCCTGTCGACACTGAAGGCCCTTCATAGCACATACCATCCAGAGGCGCATTCCACACATGCACTGCTCAAAGGTAGCATTGTGTGGGCCCACATGTGTGTGCTTGCCCAGGCATGCCAGGCCCCAGGTGAGGCCCCTGGGATGAGACAAGTCTGTCAGAATGCGTCTCGGGAAAGAGACTAGGGTGGTTGTTCCTGTTGTCTGTTCACAGACATCTCTGTGCGGTGCCTTGGTGCTGGAGGCTGGGAACCCCCTCTGTGACAGTCAGTGCCCTTCATAAACTGGGCCACTCACACATTTCACCCCACTTACTGAGCATCTGCTGTGTGTCACTCAGCCTTGTCCCTGAGGAGCTCAAAATCTGATGGGAAACATACAGAAAATAAAGGACCATTACTGTTTAATTTGTAAAAAGATGAAAATTTGTTCACAGTTTACTGTAGCTGTTGCCACTTCTTTAGGGGAGTGGGGTAATCCATGTGAGGGAAGACCTTTTGAGTGGGAGCCTTCCCTCTCTTGTAGGTCCTTCCCTGTGGGCTCAGGCAAGGTTAGGTACTCACTCTTTCGTAGTTACACCAGGGGTGGCAGATGCCACTTCTATTGTAACTGTCCACCTACTTGTCACTGTCTGCTATTAGATTATGAACTCTTTGAGAGGTTGAATATTGCCTGATCTTTTTGACTTTTGGAAGCAGTATGGTTTTGGGATCAGAGACACCCAAATTTGAATCCCAGAGCTGTTAATTACTAATTCATGGTTAGGACAAGGGTAAAGACAGTCAGGCACTTACCTTGGGTGCAAAGTTAAAAAGGGGCATTGGCAAACTCAGTAATCAAGGTAAATAATGTTTTAGTGCAATATTTAAAATAAAATCAACATTAATGTAAAAAATCCATGATGCACTAAATTTTAGGTAAAGATAGGACCTGTTACAGAATTTGCATGACTTCTCAATTACCTCTGTGTAATATTAAGTTTTCATTAATTTGGATTAATTTCTGTATTAATATTGACTTCAAAAAATGTTTCCTTCAAGGAGCTTATGTTCTAACGGAGTAGGTAGACATGTTCCCCAATGAACATAATATACTGTAAAGGAATGTGCAACATATGCGTGCAAGAGGTACAGTTCACCTCCCAAGGTTGCTGTGGCTGCTTGTAGGGTGGATGTTGGGAAACACCACTGAGAAGTGACATTTGACCTGGGTTTTGAAGGATAAATCAACAACTGTGTGAGAGGTGGATGGTGGAAGAAAAGCAGAGAGAATTGCCTGAGAAGCAGCAGAAAATCATGGAAGTGCTGATATATCTGCTGTTGTTCAGTCACTAAGGCATGTCTGACTCTTTGCAACCCCATGGACTATATAGCATGGCAGGCTCCTCTGTCTTCCAGTGTCTCCCAGAATGTATCTCAAATTCATGTCATTGAGTTGGTGATGCTATCTAACCGTCTCATCCTCTGTCACACCTTTCTCCTTTTGCCTTCAATCTTTCTCTGCATCCAGTCTTTTCCAAAGAGTTGGCTGTTTGAATCAGGTGGCCAAAGTATTGGAGCTTCAGCTTCAGCTGAAGTTCTTGCAATGAATATTCAGTGTTGATTTCCTTTAGGATTGACTAGTTTGATGCCCTTGCAGTCCAAGGGACTCTCAAAAAAAAAAAAAAAAGGGAAAAAAAAAAAAAAAACTTGTGGCAGAGTACTGCAATTGGTGCCATTCATTGGTTGAGTTTTCAGTAGTCCATTAACTCCCTCTCCATCTTCATGGTTTGCTTAAATAGAGACAAAACGTTTGACTGTGTTAGACTTGGTTGGGGGCCAGATTGGTGAATTAAATGAGGATATGAATAAGGTAATCATTCTTCAACATTTATGTTTGCAATGAGTAATTTGTTCTTTACCTTTCCTCACAAGAAGCAATGTTGTTTTTATTTACTATCTGCAGAAGGACCGTTGGAAAGTCTCTCACTGAATCTTCTCTTGTACAGTCTCTTACCCACTGTTCAAGAAATGAATGTCTAGTTTCTGCTGTCTGCTACATATATGTCTTTTTACATTATAGTTTTGAGAAGGGAGTAAATGATTACTGGATTTTGTGAATGTGATTGGATTTTGATTCCTCTGTGAATCAAAGTTGAAACAGGCCTCCATTTTAGTCTTTTCCTTGTTTTATTTATTTTTTTTCACATTATAATAAGGGGTATAATGATACTTTGAATTTCTGGGATCGTGTCAGTTACAAATATCTTTGTAATAAGACTGGACTCCTTTGTAGAAGGACTAGGAGATTCAATTCCGGGAAAACTTGCAATACTATTGCAATATTCTTGCTCTTGGAAACACAGCTTCTCTTGTAGTCTCCTTCTGGATTCTGGATCTAGAAATTGTCTCAAGTTGAAAAGTGAGCAAAGTATTGTGACATTCCCACTGAAATAGTTCCCTCAGCCTCCTAATGGCCTATCTTTGGTTTCTTTGGATGTATATATTGAAGAACACTTTTCTTTTTTTTAGATGACATTTATCTGCCCCCAGGAATGCAATATTATATTAACCATCTCCATATTTCTTTCTGCATCTGGACCCTTGACCATTAGTGTGCCCTTTACTTTCACTACAAAGAAAAAGTTAACCACATTGTTTCATGTGACTAAGTTCTATTAAGGTGATATTATTTTATCTTGTTTTTCCTAGTTCTATAAAAATTATGACTAACCTAGATAGCATATTGAAAAGCAGAGACAATACTTTGCCAACAAAGGTCCGTCTAGTCAAGACTATGGTTTTTCCAGTAGTCATGTATGGATGTGAGAGTTGGACTGTGAAGAAAGCTGAGTGCAGAAGATTTGATGCTTTTGAACTGCGGTGTTGGAGATGACTCTTGGGAGTCCCTTGGACTGCAAGGAGATCCAACCAGTCCATTCTGAAGGAGATCAACCCTGGGATTTCTTTGGAAGGAATGATGCTAAAGCTGAAACTCCAGTACTTTGGCCACCTCATGCGAAGAGTTGACTCATTGGAAAAGACTCTGATGCTGGGAGGGATTGCGGGCAGGAGGAGAAGGGGACGACCGAGGATGAGATGGCTGGATGGCATCACGGACTCGATGGACGCGAGTCTGAGTGAACTCTGAGAGATGGTGATGAACAGGGAGGCCTGGCATGCTGCAATTCATGGGGTCGCAAAGAGTCGGACACGACTGAGCAACTGAACTGAACTTTTTCTCTTAGTAATATAAATGCAAGTTTCGTCATGTTCTTTTTGTGGCTTCTTATCACTGAATATAGGATTGGCCAAAAAGTTAATTTGGATTTTCCTGTACGATGCTATGGAAAAACGTGAACAAGCTTCTTGGCCAGCCCAATAGTATTCCTTTGTCTGGCTGTACCACAGTTTGTTTGTTCATTCACCTACAGAAGTACATCTTGGTTGTTTCCAAGTTTTGACAGTTATGAATACAGTTGTTATAAACATCTGTGTGCTGGTTTTTGTGTGGATGTAAGTTTTTACACCTTGTATAAATGTTAAAGAGTGTAGTTGCTGGATTGTATGTAAGAATATGCAAAAACCAACCAATCTGTCTTCCAAAGTGACTTACCATTTTGCATCCCTACCAGCAAGATAGGAGAATTCCTGTTGCTCCACATCCTTGTCAGCATTTGGTCTTGTTAGCCATTCTAATAGATGTAGTATCATTTCTCAGTTGACATGCACTGTGGAGCATCTTTTCATATGTTTATCTGCCATTAGTATATATTTTTTGGTGAAGTGTAAGATCCTGGCCCATTTTTAAAGCTGAGTTTCAAGAGTTCTGTGTATGTTTTTGGTTATTGGTCCTTTATCAGATGTGTCTTATGCAAATGTTTTCTCATTCTGTGGCTTGTCTTCTCATTCTCTTGATTTTGTCTTAAAAATGAAAGTTTTAAGTTTTAATGAAATGCAGCTTGTCAATTATTTTTTTCATGGATTTCATTTTTGCTGTTATAGTTAAAAAGGTATTACCATATCCAAGGTCGTCTAGATTTTCTCCTATGATATCTTCTAGGAGTTTTATAGTTCTGTACTTTACATTTGGGTCAATGATTTATTTTGAGTTGATTTTTGTGAAGGCTGTCAGGGTCTTAGTGTGGCTTTAATTTTATATTTCTCTTATGAAAAATGCTGTTAAGCTTTTTTTCCCACTTATTTCACATTTGTATATTTAGTTTTATGGATATTTATTCAAGTCTTTTGCCTGGCTTTTTGGGTTGTTTGTGTGCTTTGTTAATTTGTAAGGGTTCTTTATATATTCATTTTTTTTCCCCACATGGATTTCCAGTGTTTAAGCACCATTTGTTGAAAAAACTTTTCTCATTGAATTGACTTGGTTGATCCTTGGTAAAAAATGAGTTGGTTCTATATGTATGAATCTATTACTGAACTCTCTATTTTGTTTCATTGATATATTTGTCTGATGTCAATACTACCTTTTTTTGATTATAGTGGCTTTTTAGTGAGTCTTTAATTCAGGTAGTGTAAATATTTCAACTTTTCTTTTTTGGAGATTGTTTATTTTGGTCATTCTAGGACTTTTGCTTTTCATATACATTTTAGAATCAACTTGTTAGGTAGAATTTTGACTGGGATAGCTTTTTGTTTATATAACAACTTGAAGGTATGGATCCCTAACTCTATTGCCTTTTTGATCCATGAACTTAGTGTTTATCTCCACATAATCAGATTGAGAAAATTTCATTTGTCCTCAGTTTCCCCCTTCTTTTTATTATGAATTGGTGTTAAATTTTGTCAAATATCTTTTCTCATCTATTTATCATCACATGATTTTTCTCTTATTCTGTGAATGTGTTAATGAAATTAATTGACTGATAAACTGATATTAATGCCTACATTTCTGGGATAAACCAGTTGGTCATGATATGTTACTATTTTTGTATATTGCTTAAATATATTTGTATATTGTTAATATTTTGTTAAAGATTTTTACATGTATGATCGTGAGAAGTCTTTTTCTTGTTTGGTTTTGATATCAAATAATGCTGCCTTTGAAAAATATTTTGTTTTATTTTCTGAAAGAGTTTTTATAAACTTGGCATTTATATTTTCCTTAAATAGTTGATGTAATTCATTGGTGAAGCTATCTGGACCTGGAGTTTTCCTTTTTGGAAGGATTTTGATAATGAATCAAATTAAAAAATAGATATGGTACAGTTTGGTTTTCTAGTTTTTAAGTTTTGGTAAATTATCTTTTTAAAGCACCTTCTCCATTTATCTTAGTTTTCAGATTTGTTAGCATAAAGTTGTCTGTTTTATGTCCCCTATTATTCTTTGTTAAAAAATTTATGAATTCATTTATGGCTGTGCTAGGTCTTCATTGCTACGTGGATTTTTCTCTAGTTGCAGCCAGTTGAGGGTGCTCCTCTTCATTGCCATGGGCAGGCTTTTCATTGTAATGGCTTCTCCTGTTGCAGAGCACGGGCCCTAGGAAACGTGGGCTTCAGTAGTTGTGGCAGGTGGGCCTAAGAGTTGGAGTTCCTGGGCTCTAGAACATAGGCTCTGCAGCATGTGGGATCTTCCTGGACCAGGGATTGAATCTGAATCTCCTACACTGGCAGGTGGATTCTCTACATGGAGCTACCAGGGAAACACTCCTATTGTCCTTTTAATATCTGTCAGATCTGGACTGAAGTCCATTTTTCATTTCTTATATTGGTACTTTATGCTTTCTTTTTTTGGTGTTATTAGCATTTTATCACTTTTATTATTTCTGATAAAAAACCAGCTTCTGACTTTTAAAATTTTCTCTGTTTTTGTCCATTTTCTATTTCATTGATTATGTTCTTACTTAAAGATTTTTTTTCTCCCCAAGGAAGAGTTTGCCACTTTCTGGAACTTAATTTATTTGGATTTCTGTATGTTGTCACCTCTATGATGTGCTTGTAAAAAACTATCATTTGGTAGTACACCTGGCTTGTTCATGTTATGGTGGGAACAATAATCTCTTCTGACTCTCTACATCCTTTCTAACTGGAACTGCATCCATCTTTTAAATAAATATGCTGCACAATGAGTATTATTATTTCAGTGGAGTTCTTGTGGCAAAGCCCTGCTGAACTTTCAACACCAGTGAGTTCTCCCTTACCATCCTCCACATCCCTTCCCCACCACATCAGTCACTTGATTGCTGAGTCTTAAATACCCATAGAACGTGCCAGACTCAGCTTTTGTGTGGGATTTAAAGAGTTTTCAGGAAGAATAGTTTTGGTTATTAAAGAAGAGAGTCCAGGGAAACAAATGCTGGTATAACGGTGAGAACTGGGTGCCCTCTAATTTGTGGGCGTTGTGTTTCGAGAAAGAATGAGAACTTTTAGCCTGTGACACATCCTGGCCAGGACTTGTTATAGCAGCTAATGTTTACCAGCCATATTGTTTTTCATGTCCTGTTTCAGGCTGTCTGCAGTCTTGTCTCCAGTAAGGGGATGGGTCATGGCAGAAGTGAGTATATTAGGAATAATAAAACCTATCCTGCAGGGCTGGTAGTGATGAAATGAGGTAATGTCTGTGACACAGATGGCATGTAATAGATGCTTAATAAATGCAACCTCTTATTACCTTTAGTTAGAAGAAAGGGGCTCTCAGAATTGAGGATGTTTTTATTTTCATGTAGAGACTGCATAGGACTGTTCAGAGCTTGTGTAGCTTGTGTTATTTGTGTAACTCAATTTAAACCTTAACCCTCTCCCCTGCCTGATTTAAACCTAGTTAGAGAACTGGTGGGGTATGCTCAACAGTAGTCTATCTTCCTCGTCAACCTTGGAGCCTCCTGCAAAAAGTTCATTAAAGGGAAGAAGGAGTCAGGAGCATAAGCTTGGTCTAGTCTTAGGGGCAGCGCTAATCCTTTTCTTAGATCTCTCTTCTGCTTCAGCCCTTGTGGATTCCTGTCTTTGTTGTTAGAAGAGAGGGTGCTGTATGTAAACATCTTGTTGTTGTTCAGTCACTAAGTTGTGTCCAGACTCTTGCGACCTAATGGACTGCAGCATGCCAGGCTTCCCTGTCCTTCACTATATCCTGGAGTTTGCTCAAATTCATGTCCATTGAGTCAGTGATGCTAGCTAAGTATCTCATCCATCTATTTAGTTTGCTCTGAAATAATTTTGTGTTGAAATCGGGATTTCAAAGAGATCTGCACTCTTGTGTTTATTATAGCATTATTCTCAATAGCAATATATGGAAACAACCTAAACACCCATCAAGAGATGAATAGATAAAGAAAATGTGTGTATATACACACACACACACACACACAATAGATTATTGATCAGCCTTAAAAAAAGGAAATTTTTGACATTTGTGACATCATGAATGAACTCGGAGAACAGTATGCTAGGTGAACTAAGCCAATCACAGAAGAACAAGGGCTGTGTGATTCCTATTATGTGAGGTATCTAAATTAGTCAAAGACATAGAAGCAGAATGGAATGGTGGTGGCCAGGGACTGAGGGGAGGGGTAAATGGTGATTTGTTGCTCAGTGGGTATAATGTTTTAGTTATGTAAGATGAATAGGTTCTAGAGATCTGTTACAATGTAATATCTGTATGAACCATACCGTACACTTAAACATTTGTTAAGAGGGTTATCTTAAGAATTCTTACCCCTCCACCCCCCGCCCCCAAACACAAAGAACTAAGGATACTTTTGGAGGTGGTAGATATGTTTATTATCTGATTGTGTATGCGTACAGAATATGTGTATGTATGTGCATATATCACAGGTGTATGCATATGTCCCAACTCATGGCATTGGATACATTAAGTATGCAGTTTTTTTGTACATCAATTATATTTCTGTAAGTTTGTTAAAAATAAAAATAATTCTGTGATGCTGAGTCTATTACCATGTAGCTTTAAGATCAATGTGTTAGAGTGTGGCATGAGGGTAGGAGAGAGTTCTGCTACTTGTTAGGGAGCAGCACATATCTGCTTTGTCCCCCTCCTTCTTAAACCTCTTGGCCACCTCCCACCCCATCTCACTCCTCTAGGTTATCACATAGCACCAGGTTGAGTTCCCTGAGTCACATGGCAAATTCCCACTGGCTATCTATTTTTCGTATGGTAATGTATGTTTCCATGCTGCTCTCTTCATTTGTCCCACCCTCTTCTTCCCCCACTGTGCCCACAGGTCTGTTCTCTGAGTCTGTCTCTCTATTGCTGCCCTTCAAATGGCTTAATCTTTCTAGATTCCACATATATGTGTAATATATGATATTTGTTTTTCTTTTTCTGACTTACTTCACTCTGTATAATAGGCTGTAGGCTTATCCACCTCATTAGAATGGATTCAAATGCATTCCTTTTTATGGCTGAGTAATATTCCATTTTGCATATATACCAGAACTGCTTTATCTATTCATCTGTCAGAGGGCATCTAGGTTGCTTCTATATCCTAGCTGTCGTAAATAGTGGCCACATGTTTTGGCTAAGTGGCTGACATCAGTGGGTAGAGGCAAAGTCTTCAGCTGGAGCTCTGACCATAGTGTCATTTCAAGGTCTTCCCAACTTAGGGATACCTCCTTTCTCTAGACCCAAGGCTTCTGTTTTTCTTAATGTAATAGGAAGGAAATTTTGGGCCACTAGAGACAGAGTTCGGTCTCACCCAGTTTTGTTCACTGTAAATTCAACTCACAAGCAGTATCCTGTTCGATGGTGGAAGTCTTCAACTGCCTGCAGGATTCTGGGCTCAGAGCTCATGGCGGTGACCAAGACAAGGGTTTGTCCTTGTAACTGAGTCTCCCATGATTGAGGTTGCCCCCAGCAAGGAGAGGAGCCTCCTGTGACCATTTTCAGTATATGCTTTGGTGCAGAAATTGTGGACTCAAGGTAAAATTCAATTAGAATTTATTTTGCTTCATCTGGGGTATTATTTACCAAGATGAACATTTCAGAAGAGCAGAAAACATGTCTGAGATCAGAGAAGGTCTATGTGTGGGTTTGGTGGATGGCACCCCACCACACAGTGGGTGCAGACATGCCAATATCTTAGAGGAAATGGGGCTTACCTTGGGTGTATTAGTTCCCCATTGGAAAAGACTTTGATGCTGGGAGGGATTGGGGGCAGGAGGAGAAGGGGACGACAGAGGATGAGATGGCTGGATGGCATCACGGACTCGATGGACGTGAATCTGAGTGAACTCCGGGAGTTGGTGATGGACAGAGAGGCCTGGCGTGCTGCAGTTCATGGGGTCGCAAAGAGTCGGACACGACTGAGCCACTGAACTGAACTGAACTGATAACCCTAGGGAGGAAGAATCCTGTCAAGGCTGGTGCCAGGTGTTTCAGGCACTGAGAGATTTTCTCAAGACTGTTGCCAGGGTACATGGTACCATAACTTGATTAGGTAGCAGTTTTAGGAGGTTTAATGGGGGCTGACAGTTGCAGCAGTGTGAACAGCAGCATGAAGCAGGGTTGGTGGCTTTGAGAACAAAGCCTCTGCCATAGTTCAGTATGCTGTTGCTGGCGGGTTTTGGCTACATGGTGGCAGGAGGCAAAAGTACATGACTTGCCACCCAGCAGAAGCCAAAGAGCTGACAAAGGATGACACACACAGCAGGAGAAAAGGAAACTGGTGAACACTATAAGGCAGTGGGCAGGACTTGATCATGTGCCCATGTATGATCATCTTGCTCCATTGGCTCAGAGTGGAAACTTTGAAAAGGGTTTTATTAATTTCCTAGGGCTGATGTAAAAAAAAAAAAATACCACAACTGTGTGGCTTAAAGCAGCAGAAATGTGTTCTCTTACACTTCTGTAGGCCAGAAATACGCAGTCAAGGTGCCGGCAGAGCTGCCCTTCCTCTGACGGCTCTAGGGGACAATCTGTGCTTGCCTCTTCCAGGTTCTGGTGGCTGTTGGCGTTCCTTGTGGCTGCTTTACTATCATGACTCCAGTTCTGTCTTCTCACTACCTTCTCTGTGTGTGTTTCAAATCTCCCCATGCCTTTTTCTCATAAGGATACATGTCATTGGATTTCAGGCCCACCCAGGTAGTCCAGGATGACCTCATCTCAAGAGTTGTGGAGTAATTACCTCTGAAAAGACCCTTTGCCCAAATAAGGCAGTGTTACAGCTTCCAGGAGTTTGGTGTGGACATATCTTTTTGGAGACCACCAGGCCCACACACTGAAGAGGGACAGGGTCAGAAGCCTAATAGCATCCCGTTGAGGACTGCGGCTGGAGGGGTGCTCCTTTTATCTGGTGCTGCTGGGTCTGGCCTTATCCCCCTTTTCAAGCCGACAACTGCCTTGATCCCTTTCTTGGCTCTGTCCCTCTAACACAAATGGGCAATGACATACCACCACCTAAAATCTTTCTTTACGTTTTGAGCAAAGAGCCATTTGCTGCTTTTTATGAAGCCTTGAGGCCCTGTCTTTACCAGATGATTAACATATAATACATACGTGTGTGCATGTGTGGGTATATGTGTTCAGTGATTGTTCTCTTGTAGCAAATGACTTGGGGGACCAGCACCTCCCCCATGTCTGTGGGCTCACTGGGATTCTTTTTCCCTGTGTGTAAGCATCATCTGGAAACATTTGTATTTTGGGGCCAAAACCAGTGAGCTGGTGGTAGGAGGAAAAGGGACAGCTCTGGAGTGAGACCTGCATTGAATGTGACCTGGTCCACTTGGCCCTGCTGTGGGACTGTGGCCATGTCGCTGAGCCTCTCTGTTTCCTTGTCCTGAGAAAACAGATAATAATTTCTATTTCTTTGATTGTGGCGGGATTAAACAAAACAAATATATGTGTGGCACCTGGCACAGAGGAGATGCTTAATAGGTTAGTTCCTTTTATCCTTTATCTCATTTGTGTGTCTTGAGGAATCACCTTTCTGTCCCCCAAAGACATAACTCACTTCTAGTACTTTAGCTCCGAAGACAAACATACAAATTGTTCAGCAGCAACCAATTTTGTGCCATGGCAACCTGCTGTCTTTAATTATCCGTCTTACCGTGTAACAGCTGTGGGGCACTTGGTCTGGCCAAATGAAACTGAGCCTTGTGACGTGCTCCAGATGTGGAGGTGTTCTGCCAGGTGTTTATTTTGAGTATATAATGTGGCATTTTAGTACATGCAGTCTTTCTCCCTCCCCTGCCCCTCCTTCCTCCAACTCCACCCCAAATGTTCTTTTAGAAAAGATCTAGGCTCTGGCCCTCAGCTCCAGACCTGGGCCTTAGAGCCAGAGTTTCGAATTTGGAGTCTTTTTAACCTGGGCTTCCTTCCTCTGGTGTGGTTCCCCAGCTCCCTGGAAACTTGCTCTGTTAATTAGGAAAACCACTGCTACTGCTTTGAAAGGAAGCCATGCAATGCTCTGGGCCTTGCCACCTTCTGTGTTCTGAGTTTTCACTTAGTGACTCTACTTTCTGAGCAGGGGCTGGGAGGCAGCACTTCACTTTCAAAATGTGGCTTGAACAATTAAAAAATATATTATTTAGAATCTAGGAGGTCAACGTTGAACTCAGTGTACTAAGTGGCTTTCTCCAACAGCCCTGGACTGAATACCTGTTGTTTCTCATGCTGCAGCTGTCCTGGAGCCCTGCCTGGATGTGGAATCTGGCTATTACTGATTAAGAATGGGGTAGCTGTTGGGAAAGTGCTTCATTTGGAAGCGGAAATGTGTTTTTGGAATTGTCTTACTTTTCTATAATCATTGTCAATTTGAGAGAAGTCCTTTGGATCATTGACCTCCCCCTCCACCCCAACTCCCACCACCTTTGCATTTTTGCAAATTTTTGACCAAAATCTTTGGGGTAATTTGTTGAAAGAATTGAGCATATTTATACATTAAAAAAAAAAAAGAATGAAGTAATGCCATTTGCAGCAACATGGATGCAACTAGAGATTTTCATACTAAGTGAAGTAAGAAAAAGACAAATACCATATGATATGACTTATATGCAGAATTTAATATACGGCACAAGTGAACCTATCTGTGAAACAGACTCATAGGCATAGAGAACAGACTCATGGTTGCCAAGGGGGAGTGGAGTGGGAAAGGGATGGATTGGGAGTTTGGGGTTAGTAGATGCAAATTATTACAAATAAAATGGATAAACAACAAAGTCTTGCTGTACGGCATAGGGAACTATATTCAATATCCCAGGATAAAGCATAACTGAAAAGAATATTTAAAAAAATGGATATATGTGCATTACTGAGTCACTCTGATGTACCACAGAAATTAACACAACATTGTGAATCAAGTATGAGTGAATATGAATATTCACACAAAGTCAGTTCACCAGGCCTATCTGTGCATGCTAGGTCACTTCAGTCATGTTTGACCTATGGGCCTGTCAGGCTCCTCTGTCCATGGGATTCTCCAGGCAAGGATACTGGAGTGGGTTGCATGCCCTCCTCCAGAGGATCTTCCCGACTCAGGGGTTGAAATGGCAGCTTCTGTATCACAGGCAGATTCTTTACCACTGAGTCACTAGGGAGGCCTAAACCAACTATACTTCAATTTAAAAAAGAACAAATTTAACTGATGGTGGCTGGTATGAAACTGGGTTTAGGTCATCATTTAATTCAGTTTCACCTTGATAATTATTTTTTGATTGCTTGCTCTATACCGGAAACTTTTCTAAACACTGGGAGAATAATTGCAAGTAAAGCAAAGTTCCTGCCCTCATGGAGCAGGTAGGGAACAAATCTCGTAGGGAACAAAAATAATAAGTAAAATGAATAAATATATGCTTTTTTTGAGGTATGGTAAATGCTAAATGAAAATAAATCAGAATGAGAGAATAGAAAACAAGGATTTGTTCTTTTAGAAAACTTCAAAACAGTAGTTTGAGCAAGGTAGAAGTGTTTTTCTCGTACAAGGTCGTGCAATCCACTGCTGCCAATCTAGCCCCCAAATCGTCAGACACCTAGCACCTTTTGTCCTCTTGTTCTACCATCTTCATATGTGGCTCGCATATCCTGGCTCTTCATGGCCACTTCAGCTTCACCCATCATGTCTGCATTCTAGCGGGAAGGAGGAAAGGAAAGGAGAAGGGAATGGCCCTTTCTTGAAAAATATTTCCCGGAAGTTGCCCATATTACCTCTATTTTCATTTTCTTGGCCAGATCTTAGTCAGATAGCCACATAGCCACAAGAGAGGCTGAGGAAATGTTTTCTCTTCTCAGTAGCCACATGCTACTAGAGTCTTTCTCATAGAAAAAAATAGAGAAGTGGATGTTGGCAGATAACCGTAGGTGGTGAAAAAAGACCTCTCTGAGGAGGCATCATTTGAAAAGAGTCTAGAATGACATGAGTTTCATCCAATTCTTGTCATTAATCAAGTCACCGGAATGCCTTCTTTGTGCTTGGTATTAAAGATGTGAAGATAAATAATAATACATAGTTTTGTTCTCACTGCTTGCAATCCAGAGCAGAGGTGCCAAAACGGAGGTGCAGGGCAGTATCTATCAGAAGGTAAAATTTGGCTGCCATGTGTATTAATAATTAGGAAATTTCACAAGGATCTGTTCTTTTAGAAAATTTGCAATACAGTAGATCAAACAAGGAGAAGGCAATGGCACCCTACTCCACTACTCTTGCCTGGAAAATCCCATGGGCGGAGAGCCTGGTAGGCTGCAGTCCATAGAGTTGCAAAGTCGGACACGACTGAGCGACTTCAGTTTCACTTTTCACTTTTATGAATTGGAGAAGGAAATGACAATCCACTCCAGTGTTCTTGCCTGGAGAATCCTAGGGATGGGGGAGCCTGGTGGGCTGCTGTCTGTGGGGTCGCACAGAGTTGGACACAACTGAAGTGACTTAGCAGATCAAACAAGGTAAAAATATATAGATCGCTAACTCTTCATAAAAACTTCAAAAGATCTGACAGTTTGGGTCTATATTCTCATATGGGCTTCCCTGGTAGTCCAGATGGTAAAGAAAAGAAAAGAAAGTCCCACAGTTGTGTCTGACTCTTTGCAATCCCATGGACTATAGCCTGCCAGGCTCCTCTGTCCATGGAATCCTCCAGACAAGAGAACTGGAGTGGGTTGCCATTTCTTTCTCCAGGGGATCTTCCCAATCCAGGGATCAAGCCCAGGTTGTCTTCATTGCAGGCAGATTCTTTACCAACTGAGTTACAGGGAAGCTCAGATGGTAAAGAATCTGCCTGCCATTCAGGAGACCTGGGTTCGATCCCTGGGTCGGGAAGATCCCCTGGAGGAGGGCATGGCAACCCACTCAAGTGTTCTTGCCTGGAGAATCTCATGGACAGAGGAGCCTGGCGGGCGACAGTCCATGGGGTCACCAAAAGTTGAACCTGACTGAGCAACTAATGGCCTCACCACATTTCATATGACTGGATCTGAATAACTCCAGCTAGTCAAGAGCATTCCAGTTTGCCCCAGTCTTTCCCTTTACATCCTCAAAGAATGTTCAAACTATTGCACAATTTTGCACTAATCGCACACCCTAGCAAAGTAATGCTCAAAATTCTCCAAGTCAGGCTCCAACAGTACACGAACCATGAACTTCTGGATGTTCAAGCTGGATTTAGAAAAGGCAGAGGAACCAGAGATCAAATTGCCAACATCTGTTGGATCATCGAAAAAGCAAGAAAGTTCCAGAAAAACATCTACTTCTGCTTTATTGATACAACAAAGCCTTTAACTGTATGGATCACAACAAAATGTGGAAAATTCTTAAAAAGATGGGAATACCAGACCAACTTACCTGCCTCCTGNCACGACTGAGCGACTTCAGTTTCACTTTTCACTTTTATGAATTGGAGAAGGAAATGACAATCCACTCCAGTGTTCTTGCCTGGAGAATCCTAGGGATGGGGGAGCCTGGTGGGCTGCTATCTGTGGGGTCGCACAGAGTTGGACACAACTGAAGTGACTTAGCAGATCAAACAAGGTAAAAATATATAGATCGCTAACTCTTCATAAAAACTTCAAAAGATCTGACAGTTTGGGTCTATATTCTCATATGGGCTTCCCTGGTAGTCCAGATGGTAAAGAAAAGAAAAGAAAGTCCCACAGTTGTGTCTGACTCTTTGCAATCCCATGGACTATAGCCTGCCAGGCTCCTCTGTCCATGGAATCCTCCAGACAAGAGAACTGGAGTGGGTTGCCATTTCTTTCTCCAGGGGATCTTCCCAATCCAGGGATCAAGCCCAGGTTGTCTTCATTGCAGGCAGATTCTTTACCAACTGAGTTACAGGGAAGCTCAGATGGTAAAGAATCTGCCTGCCATTCAGGAGACCTGGGTTCGATCCCTGGGTCGGGAAGATCCCCTGGAGGAGGGCATGGCAACCCACTCAAGTGTTCTTGCCTGGAGAATCTCATGGACAGAGGAGCCTGGCGGGCGACAGTCCATGGGGTCACCAAAAGTTGAACCTGACTGAGCAACTAATGGCCTCACCACATTTCATATGACTGGATCTGAATAACTCCAGCTAGTCAAGAGCATTCCAGTTTGCCCCAGTCTTTCCCTTTACATCCTCAAAGAATGTTCAAACTATTGCACAATTTTGCACTAATCGCACACCCTAGCAAAGTAATGCTCAAAATTCTCCAAGTCAGGCTCCAACAGTACACGAACCATGAACTTCTGGATGTTCAAGCTGGATTTAGAAAAGGCAGAGGAACCAGAGATCAAATTGCCAACATCTGTTGGATCATCGAAAAAGCAAGAAAGTTCCAGAAAAACATCTACTTCTGCTTTATTGATACAACAAAGCCTTTAACTGTATGGATCACAACAAAATGTGGAAAATTCTTAAAAAGATGGGAATACCAGACCAACTTACCTGCCTCCTGAGAAATCTGTATGCAGGTCAAGAAGCAACAGTTAGAACCAGACATGGTTCCAGAGGAACAGACTAGTTCCAAATTGGGAAAGGAGTCCGTCGAGGCTGTATATTGTCACCCTGCTTATTTAACTTAAATGCAGAGTACATCATGAGAAATGCTGGGCTGGATGAAGCACAAGCTGAAATCAAGATTGCTGGGACCAATATCAGTAACCTCATATACTCAGATGACACCATCCTTATGGCAGAAAGTGAAGAACTAAAGAGCCTCTTGATGAAAGAGGAGAGTGAAAAAGTTGGCTTAAAACTCAGCATTTAAAAAGCTAAGATCATGGCATCCAGTCACATCAGTTCAGTTCAGTTCAGTCGCTCAGTCATGTCTAACTGTTTGTGACCCCATGAACTGCAGCATGCCAGGTCTCTCAGTCCCATCAGTTCATGGCAAACAGATGGGGGGAANATTTAAAAAGCTAAGATCATGGCATCCAGTCACATCAGTTCAGTTCAGTTCAGTCGCTCAGTCATGTCTAACTGTTTGTGACCCCATGAACTGCAGCATGCCAGGTCTCTCAGTCCCATCAGTTCATGGCAAACAGATGGGGGGAAAATGGAAACAGTGACAGATTTTATTTTCTTGGGCTCCAGAATCACTGCAGATGGTGACTGTAGCCATGAAATTAAAAGACGCTTACTCCTTGGAAGAGAAGCTATGACCAACCTAGACAGCATATTAAAAAGCAGAGGCATTACTTTGCCAACAAAGGTCTGTCTAATCAAAGCTATGATTTTTCCAGTAGTCATGTGTGGATTTGAGAGTTGGATTATAAAGAAAGCTGAGTGCTGAAGAATTGATCTTTTGAACTGTGGTATTGGAGAAGACTCTTGAGAGTCCTTTGAACTGCAAGGAGATCCATTCAGTCCATCTTAAAGGATATCAGTCCTGAATAACACTGAAAGGACTGATCCTGAAGCTGAAGCTCCAATATTTTGGCCATCTGATGGGAAGAACTGACTCATTGGAAAAGACCTTGATGCTGGGAAAGATTTAGGGCAGGAAGAGAAGGGGATGACAGAGGATGAGATGGTTGGATGGCATCACTGACGCAATGGACATGAATTTCAGTAAGCTGCAGGAATTGGTGATGGACAGAGAGGCCTGGTGTGCTGTGTCCATGAGGTTACAAAGAGTTGGACACGACTAAGTGACTGAACTGAACTGAACCCACTTTTCCAACTGTCCCACACTGGCTTGTTTCCCTCTTTTCTTGATCTGCCTGGCCCCTGTAAGAATCTGAGTTTCCAGTCTGTGGTCCAAAGCGGGTAGAAACCAATTAATAAAATAATTAAAACAGGTTTTATGGTTTGGCTTGTTTATCTCACCATCGAAGATCCACATCTATCTGTTTCTTCCTGAAACCTGAATACCCAAGAGAATTATGGGAATTTCAGTCAAATTCATTCTGAGTTTCTGGTTTTCTTGAACACATGACATGGTAGGTGAAATATCTGGCCTTGAATCAGACAACTTGAGTTCAGGTTCTGCCTCTTTATAGCTAGCTGGGTGAATAATCTTGGAAAAGCTCCTTCCTCTCTCTCCCAGAGACTCATTTTCCTATCTTCTAAAAGAGCGAGGTTAAGTTACCTTTCCTAATCTACTAGTCTTTGAGGATATAGGAAAAAGCAAACAGGATAATATAAAGTGGAAAGGATTTATAAGGTGAAGGTGCATCAATGCGGCAAGAAGCAAGAAAGCTAGTTAGACTCTAGATGCAGGAAGGACCCTTAGGAATGACACAGAAATGGAGCATAACCTCACCTGTGGAGATTAGAGCTGAGAACTGGGAAGCCATTAGAAACTGAAGTGGCTGCTTTCTTCCTCTCTCTCTGGGACCACATGAGTTTTTTCTTTTTTCCCCCTCTGTTTATCTAAGCCAGTCTTCCACTTCGTGGTAGACTTTTTTTTCCCTCATTTTTTTTATATGCAGGTCCATAAAGGGTAGCTCCAGCTCTAATGCTACATGACTTTTTAATTTAACTGCTTGCCATCAATTAATGATTTTCTGCATCTCTTACTTCATACTTTCAAGAGGAAATTTTTTTATTTTTAAATTTATTTATTTTTAATTGAAGGAAATTGCTTGACAGTATTGTGTTGGTTCCTGCCAAACATCAACATAAATCAGTCATGGGTATACTTATATCCCCTCCCTCTCACCTCCCTCCCCATCTCACCCCTCTAGGTTGTTCCAGAGCCCCGGTTTGAATTCCCTGAGTCATACAGCAGATTCCCATTGGCTGTCTATTTTACATATGGTAATTTATGTTTCCATGTTACTCTCCCCGTACATCCCACCCTCTCCTTCCTCCCCCGGTTCCAAGTCTCATAAATCTGTTTTCTGCGTCTGTGTCTCTATTGTTGCCATGCCAATAATTTCATCAGTACCATCTTTCTAGATTCGATATATATGCCTTATTGTACAATATTTGTTTTTCTCTTTCTTACTTCACTCTGTATAATGGGCTCCAGGTTCATCCACCTCATGGAACTGACTCAGATGCATTCCTTTTATGGCTGAGTAATGTTCCATTGTATATATGTATCATAGCTTCTTTATCCATTCATCTGCCAATGACATCTAGGTTGCTTCCATGATCTAGCTATTCTAAGTAGTGATGCAAGGAACACTGGGGTACATGTATCCTTGAAAAGGTAGGGTATCCTCAGGATATATGCCTAGGAGTGGGATTGCTGGGTCATATGGTGGTTTTATTCCTAGTTTTTTAAGGAATCTCCATACTGTCGTCCATAGTGGCTTACATTCCCACGAGCAGTGCAAGAGGGTTCCCTTTCCTTCACACCTGCTCCAGCATTTGCTATTTGTAGACTTTTTGATGAAGGCCGTTCTGACTGGTGTGAGGTGACATCTCATTGTAGTTTTGACTTGCATTTCTCTAATAATGAGAGAGGTTGTGCATATTTCCGTGTTTATTAGCCATCTGTATGTCTTCTTGGAGGAGATGTTTGTTTAGGTCTTTTTCCATTTTTTGATTGTGTTGTTTGTTTTCCTGGTATTGACTTATATGAGCTACTTGTATATTTTGGAAGTTAATCCTTTGTCAGTGGTTTCGTTTGCTGTTATTTTACCTATTCTGAGGGTTGTCTTTTCACCTTGTTTATAGTTTCTTTTGCTGTGCAAAAACTTGTAAGTTTAATTAGGTTTCACTTGTTTATTTTTGTTTTTATTTCCATTACTCTAGGAGGTGGGTCATAGAGGAACCTGTTGTGATTTATGCATAGAATGTTCTGCCTATGCTTAAGAGGTGGTGATTAAGTGGCTAAGTCGTGTCTAACTCTTGCCACCGCATGGACTGTAGCTTGCCAGGCTCCTCTGTCTATGGGATTTTCCAGGCAAGGATACTGGAATGGGTTGCCATTTCATTCTCCAGGGGATCTTCCTGATCCAGGGATCAAACTCGGGTCTCCTGCATTGCAAGTAGTCTCCTGCATTGCAGGCTGATTCTTTACCGACTGAGCTAGCAAGGTGGATGGCATGTTTAAAAGGAAGATTCTTAATTGATACAGTGGTTTTCCTGGCTGAAATGACAAACCAAGCTTCACCCACCCAAGACTGAGGAAGTAGGGGCACATATTGAAATAAGATAGTTCAGGCCCAGCCCTTTAGTAGGGTTTAATGAAACATGGTCATTCCTAGAGCAAGGGTGTGGCTGGGTAAGGGTGCCAAGTGTGTCCTCTGCAAAATAAAATGTTTAATGTTACAGCTATGATTCTGTCTTGAATGGCTCTGCTAACATTTCCGGCAAGTGGAGTGAAAGGCTCTTTCTTAAGAGGCAAACTTTCTGAGACAACTCTGTAATGAAAACATGATCATTTCTGGATTATAGATGTGTATACTAAGGTTCTTTGAAAAATTGTTCTATCTTGCTGCTCTCCAGAACATACTTAATAGCTGCTACTAACTTTTGGCCTCCAAAAGAGGGAATGGTATACAAAGATGGACCAAGGAAATGAAATGAGGGTTTCCATGGCCACTGTCTTGAGTGTGCATAAGACAAAAAATTTTTGAGCTGAAAGTCATCAATTCATCCAAAATTATTTTCTTCCTCTATTTCATTTGTTTACTTGGTATGCAGAGAAATAGAGCAGGGAATGTTCTGGTACAAATACATAGCCTGAGGGAGTCAGGACTTTTCCAGCTGCCAGGAACATCATAAACAGAGCCTTGAGTGTTAAACAAACTTTGGGGACACTCAGAACCAGCTTGGGTAAATTTGAAGATAAGTAATCTGGGTCTCATTCCTGATCATCTCTGAGTAATGTTAGATGAATTATTGGTACTTTACCTCTCTGAGTTTAGGTGACCTATCTGTAAAAGAAAGAAATGCTGGTTGAATCTAAACCTTAATTGAGGTTAGCTAACAACCTATATCTTTCCTTTTCTCCTTTGCTTTTCACTTCTCTTCTTTTCACAGCTATTTGTAAGGCCTCCTCAGACAGCCATTTTGCTTTTTTGCATTTCTTTTCCATGGGGATGGTCTTGATCCCTGTCTCTTGTACAGTGTCACAAACCTCCGTCCATGGTTCATCAGGCACTCTGTCTATTAGATCTAGTCCCTTAAATCTATTTCTCACTTCCACTGTATAATCATAAGGGATTTGATTTATGTCATACCTGAATGGTCTAGTTGTTTTCCCTACTTTCTTCAATTTCAGTCTGAATTTGGCAATAAGGAGTTCATGATCTGAGCCACAGTCAGCTCCTGGTCTTGTTTTTGTTGACTGTATAGAGCTTCTCCATCTTTGGCTGCAAAGAATATAATC
>SJYV01000181.1:0-11821 GCA_006410875.1 Neotragus pygmaeus | reverse complement strand
AAAAAAAAAAAAAAAAAATCCCACCGCTTTGCACTTTTACTGACAGAAGATGGCCTGCTCCTCCAGGGAGCGGGTGTCGGAACAGCTGTGCCAGGCATGGCACTTCACCCTCGGTGTGTTTCCCGAACGCTGAGGAGGCCAGACACCCCGGGTCCTCCGCGAGGGCTGGCAGCCCACCCCCTCCAGCAGACTGCTGTTGTGCTGGGGCTCCCACAGGGCGAGCGAAGGGTACTGTCACACTGCCCCAGCCTGCAGCAGCAACAAAACCAGAGTGGGGAAGGTCTGCTAAGGGCTTTTATTTTCAATCACTCTTACCTGAGTTACCACAGTTTGAGTTCTGGACAAACAATTGCCATGGCAACCATCATCTCCAGTCATTTGTATTCTTTGCTCATTTTTTGTTCCACTTTTGCAAAGCATCAGTGTCCTCGTGTTCAATTTACTTTTACCAGTCGGTTCTACGTGCGCAGGCAGCCATGCTTAGCGTCCCCTGTTGCACTGACATTAACGGGCTGGCGTTTGACCATCCACAGTGAAGATGGTTTCTTTTGTTAACCGTGAATTAAAATGCACCCACTCACAGATCTGCTTTCATCACTGAAGTTTCCTTCAAAATGATTGAAAAAGATGGGCTGTCTTGAGGCACCATCTCGCAACTCTTTGTAGTTGAGGCCTGGTGAATGGGGCTGGCCTGATCTGTATGGCTTTTAAGGATAAAATTAAAAGTGGAAAGGATGGGCGCCCACCTGGATTCCAGTAGCCCTTCCTCTAATCAAAGCATCAGCCTCATAGATTCTTGTCTCTTCTAGCTCTATACCTGTCTATCACTTGCATGCATAAAAGCACAACGTGCTGAGATTTACCCTTTACAGCTCTTTAATATCAGCTTTCTTGTACTTTTATGAGAAATTATTACGTGTTCTTCTAATCCTTTACCTTACCAAAAAGTCACTTTGGTCTTTCTCTGGTGCTATGATTGGAGCACACAAGAACAAGCGTGTAGTTCTTCTCCCGCTGGATAAATTACGCTTCCCCTCTCCTCCTGATAGCACAATGGGTTCAGCTCTATGTTACCGAAGTTTGTGGCAGAGATGCATGCTTTGGCGAGAGGAGGGTGTGTTGCTTACATTTTGCCAAAAAAAAAACAAGCACTATTATGTGCGAGCTGCAATGCTACACACTTTATCTAATTTAACCCTTGCAGTCTTCATCTTAAATAGGAGGGAAAAAATGTTGGAAAGATTAAATAAGCCCTAGTCCAGTTGTTTTCAAACTGCAGCCTCTTCCAGAGTCACCTAGATGGCTTGTTAACACTCAGATTCAACAGGTCTCAGTGGAGCCTGAGAATACGTATTTCTAGTGAGTTCCCAGGAGACACTGAGGCAGCTGGTCAAGGTGCCACGTATTTAGCAACCCTATGCCACAGCATACTGGATTAAAATATTTGATTTCACTCAAGTGTAATAAGGGTTATAGAGTCTATGATTCAAGTATGTTTGGGATTAGGGAGCCTGCACTCTGGTGTTCTTAGGCTTCCCTCGTGGCTCAGCTGGTAGAGAATCTGCCTGTAATGTGGGAGACCTGGATTCAATCACTGGGTTGGGAAGATCCCCTGGAGAAGGGAAAGGCTACCCACTCCACTATTCTGGTCTGGAGAATTCCATGGACTATAAAGTCCATGGGGTTGCAAAGAGTCAGACAAGACTGAACAACTCATTTCACCTCACTCCAGAGCCTGCAGACCCTCCCAGGAGAAGCCCGTCAGGCACGATCAGTGGGCTTCGGAATGAACAGTTTCCAAAAGAACAACCTCGAGAAAGGAGTGATGATAGCTCTCAGGTTTGTCTTCCAGTCCAGCCCCCATTGGACGGAGAGTTGTATCCTACAGGAAGTAGGAAGCAAGACAGTTCATTGGACCCCAAAAACCCCTTTTTTGGAGTCCTTCTAAACTAGAGTTGAGGAAAAAGGAAGAAAGGTTATTTGCTGTTCACTCAAAGCCTGATACCAGTATTCTGGACTTCCTCTATCTCGTGATGACACCTTAGGAGTGTACCTCTTCCAGGGTCACTCAGAAGTTACTGGAGAGCCTGCAGGGATGTGTTTTTAAGAGTCGGGCCTGGCAGTGGCTTTGCTAATTTCTCCCCGATTAGTCAGAACCCAGTTACAAGATCCTAGGTTGGCTGCAAGGAAGCCTGAGAAAATACAAACTAAATGAGAGCTAAGAGTCTCAGCCAGAATGCCTATGCTAGCTATCCACCCTTGACAGGTCACCGTGGATTTAAACCCATAGAAAGTAAACGTGTGTTAGTCACTCAGTCGAGTTGGATTCTTTGCAACCCCATGGACAGTAGCCCGCCAGGCCCCTCTGTCCATGGAATTCTCCAGGCAAGAATACTGGAGTGGGTTGTCCCTCCCACCTTCCGGAAATCTTCCTAATCGAGGGAACTCAGGTCTCCTGCATTGCAGGTGGATTCTCTATCATTTGAGCCAGTGGGATGCCCACATATCTCACTGCCAAACGGGCACCATTTTCTCAGAAACCAGCCCTTCTCTCTACATCCTGTTTCTGAGTTAGGTTACCACCTGGTCTCCATTTGGAAACCCTTGACTCCCCCTTCCTCCTCTCCAAGTTCATCCGCTCTTCTTAATCTGAGTCGGCCTCCTCCTTCCCATCTTCATCACTGTGCTGCCGGGACACCACTGCACTCTCACCTTTGAACCCTGCTCAGTGTTATGTGGCAGCCTGGATGGGATGAGAGTATGGAGGGGAATGGATACATGTGTAGGTCTGAGTCCCTTCAGAGTTCACACTAAACTGCCATAACATTGTTAATCGGCTATACTACAATACAAAATAAAAAGTTTAAAATAAAAAAAAAAGGGAGACCAAGGTGCTAACTTTGAGGATGTGATTTGATCTGCTGCTTGATAGTTTGTTCACTAAACATTTCTTTTCCTAAACCCGAGCACTTCAAATCACCTGTGTGCCAAGTTGCTTCAGTCGTGTCCAACTCTTTGTGACCCCACGGACTGTAGCCTGCCAGGCTCCTCTGTTCATGGGATTTTCTAGGCAAGAACACCGGGCTGGGTTGCCATGTCCTTCTCCAATCACCTGGCAAACTTAAAAACTGAATTTCTGCTACCCTTCTCTGCAACAGACACACTGACTGATAGAGTAAGACTTCCCAGGGATACGGTTGGGGAGTTTGTTCAGAACATTTTAAAATTCAGATTTATCTGAGACTCTGGTGTGTCCAATTCACAGACTGAAATTTGAGGAAGTGCTATCTAAACTATCAGTACCCCTGGACCAACTCCTACCGTGAGACACACTATCTCTGGCACTGACTGTGCTGAAAAAGAGGAGCCCACAGAAAGAAGGGGGCAGTGGTGCCATTAACGCACTGTTCATTCTGGCATCCAAGAGGGTTCCACTTCACTAAAAAGGTAAAAACATCAGAAAACTTGTAAACAATGAAAGGTATTTATCAAGAATCTCTTTTCTTTATTTTGCTCTCACCAGAGCAGCAATTACTACGCTAAAATGTGGAAGTGACAGACAGCTGGATAATCCCAAAGCTTTGCTCTTTTTAGAACAAAATCGATCATTATGTAAATTAGCTAGAACTTTCTATTGTAGCTGTTTGTATATTCATCTTATCTCTTTCAATGAACTGCAAGCTTCTAGAATCCTGGAGCCATATATTTATTCAGCAAAATCCCACTACTTCACTGCAAAATCTTGCTTATAATAGATTAAATAAATGGGTAATGAAGAAAACACTCTAATCACTGCCCCGTTCATATTGAATACGATGCAAATTATATCACAAATAGCAACAAAACCCCACAGGGGCCCTGCCTAACTCTCAGGCCTCACTTCTTACCTCCATTTCTCCTTCATCAATGCGATGAATTGATTGACTTTATTATACTGAGACATCCCAAATTCTTCCCCCAGCTCTTTGCATGGCTGGAGTCTTCACATAATTCAAGGTTCAGCTCAAATGGCACCTGCTCAGAGAGTTATACACAAACCATGTATCGAAACAAACCATGTGTATAGCTGCTTCTTATTCCACCAGTGTTAGATTTTCTTTACGTCATTATATGAAATTACCGTATTCATTCACATGTGCACTTCCTTCTCTTTCACTAGAATCTCCTTCTCTTTCCTTGCTAGTCCATGCCAGCAAGGGCTTCACCTGCCATGAGGCATGTACACAGGTATGCAGGGCTGGCGTGTCTCACAGCTTCACATTCTATGACCACACAAGTCCACGTACCAGCAGAAAACACAGGCCCTCTCTGGAGGGTTTAACCAGTGATTTCTTTACTAAGTTGTGGGCAGTGAATGGGCTTTCCCAGGCGGTGTGGGTGGTAAAGGATCCACCTGCCAATGCAGGTTAGACACAAGAGACTTGGGTTTGATCCATGGGTCTAGAAGGTCCCCTGGAGGCGTGCATGGCAACCCTCTCCAGTATTCTTGCCTGGAGTCCATAGGGTCACACAGAGTCATGCACAGCTGAAGCAACTTAGCACACACGCATGGGCAGTGGGTAAGAAAACCCGCACGAACTATTCCAGGGCAAGTTAGAACAGGTGTTATCCAAGGTCAGAACAAATGGATGGAGGGAGGAAATGGGTACAAAACCCAGACAGAGAATCATGGAAGGAAGACTCCCTGACAGGAACACAAGATAGCAGGGCCATGTGGGGCCTGAGGAAGAATAGCGCCTGGGCCTGCCCTGCTCCTTCCAGGGGCATCTGCTTAGCTTCCCCATTAGCTGAACTAAAAAGATAGAGGGTGTGCATGCACACGTGTTCACACATGTGTGTGTGTGCATGTGTGTCCATGTGTGCCTGTGTGTGTGCATGCCTGTGTGTGTGCATGCATGTGTGTGCACGCACACATGGGCTCAGTCGTGTCCAGCTCTTTGTGGCTTCATGGATTGTAGTCTGCCAGGCTCCTCTGTCACGGAATTTTCCAGGCAAGAATGCTGGAGCAGGTTGCCATTTCCTACTCCAGGAGATCTTCCTGACCCAGGGATTGAACCCAAGTCTCCTGGGTCTGCAGCATGAGCAGGTGGTACTGGTACTTCTTTTGGGAAGCCCCCAAATAAGGTACAAGACATGAAATATATATTTTATAACTTTTCATTTTGAGACCATTCTAGATTCACACACAGTTGTAAAAAAATAATACAAAGATACCACGTACACTTGACCCAGTTTTCTCAATGGCAAAATTTTGCAAAACTCTAGTATTGATACAACATCAAAAACAGTATATCATATTGATAGAGTCAAGATTCAGAACACTTTCAGCACTGCACAGATGCTAATGCTGCTTTTTTATATTCATGTCTATTTCCCTCCCACTCAAGCTACTCACCCTTGCAGGCATGCTCAGTCATTCAGTCGTGTCCAGCTCTTTGTGACCCCATAGACTGCAGCCTGTCAGGCTCCCCTGCCCACAGGTTTCTCCAGGCAAGGATACTGGAGTGGGTTGCCGTTTCTTCCTCCAGGGGATCTCCTGGACCTAGGGATTGAACCCTGTCTCCTGCATTGGCAGGGATTCTCTACTGGCGGAGCCACCTGGGAAGCTCGCATTAAGCCCTGGAAATTAGTCATTTGTTCTCTATTTATGTGTGATTGCTATTTCAAGAATGATATAGAAATAGAATCACATTATACCTAACCATTTGGGATTGGCTTTTTCACTCAGCATAATTCTCTGGAGATTCATCCTGGTTACTGTGTGAGACTACAGTCAACTTCATTTTATCACTACATATTCCATGCTACGGGGGTTTCCAGTCTGTCTAACTATTCATCCATTGATGGACATCTCTGCTGCTTCCAGTTTTAGGCTACTATAAATACAACTGTTATGAACATTTGTGTATAAATTTTTGTGTGTNTACAGTCAACTTCATTTTATCACTACATATTCCATGCTACGGGGGTTTCCAGTCTGTCTAACTATTCATCCATTGATGGACATCTCTGCTGCTTCCAGTTTTAGGCTACTATAAATACAACTGTTATGAACATTTGTGTATAAATTTTTGTGTGAACATACGTGATCATTTCTCTGGGATAAATACAGAGTGCAGTTGTTGGGCTGTACGACAGTTTGTACTTCGTATTTTTTAAGCAAATGCTGGCCTTTGTTCTTGTTATGTCCATACCAAGTGCGGCCATTCATTTCACCAGCAATGAGTAACATAGTATCTCCACATCCTCACCAGCATTTACTTAGAGCTTTGTTTTATTCTGCTGCTGCTAAGTCGTGTCTGACTCTGTGCGACCCCATAGACGGCAGCCCACCAGGCTCCCCCTTCCCTGGGATCCTCCAGGCAAGAACACTGGAGTGGGTTGCCATTTCCTTCTCCAATGCATGGAAGTGAAAAGCGAAAGTGAAGTCGCTCAGTCATGTCTGACTCTTTGCGACCCCGTGGACTGCAGCCCACCAGGCTCCTCTGTCCGTGGGATTTTCCAGGCAAGAGTACTGGAGTGGGTTGCCATTGCCTTCTCCATGTTTTATTCTGATATATATATATATATCTATATATATATATAGAGAGAGAGAGAGAGAGAGAGAGAGATTTCACTAGGATAATAGTCTGTATTACCCTAACGGCTAGTAAAGTTGAAGACGTTTTCATGTGTTTATTTGTCTATTCTCTTCAGAGAAAAGTCTCCATGTCTCTTGTCCACTTTCTAATTGGTTTATTTTTTAATGCTGAAGTTTTAAGAGTTCTTTATGTATTCCAGATACTAGTGTTTTGTCAATATGTAATTTATCAGAGTCAGTAAACACTTTCTTATACATTGCTTTTTATCCTTTTAACAGGAGATTTCACAAGATTTTTATTTACAAAGTTCNCACGACCTACCTCATCTTGGAGGCTGGTTTCGATTCTAAATTCTTTGACCATTGGGTAAAAGGTGGGATTGTTTTTTTCTTTTTCTAACAAAGGAGTCTTCGCTCTCTTTCCTCTTCTGCAACCAGACGCAATTTCCTTGCCCTCGTCCTCTCACCACTGGCTGGCTGAGAAGCTCTCTGGGTTTTTTTTCCTTTTAGGAAGTGTACTTTTGGTGTCTACTAAAAAAAATTGTCTAGTCTTATTCACAAAGATTTTCTATTTTTTTCCAAAAATACGTTCATTGTAAGTCTGGTCTATGAGACAAAAGGAAACCCCTTGGAACTTACTATCCTGTTGTTTTTCCAAGCTAAGTTCATTAGTCAATGTGTTTTTTAATCCACTTTTCAGATTCTTCTCTCATTTCTTTTATATAAAATGTTCAGAGTTTTCAGAGTGGCTAGCCTGAGAAATAAGAAAAAGTATGTCTACTCCATCTCCTTAGGAACAGAAGTCGAAGAAAGACTTATGTAACCAAATGTCATTTCTTTAAGGACAGAGCAAAGTAGAGAATTAATATGGAAAGAAAAATAAAGGTTTAAAACTAAGAGAGAACATGTATCCATTTAGGCTCCTTGAAGTTTCACTTACTTTGTTTTTCTAAAGAAAAACAAACACACACACATTAAATATAGTTTTCTAATTAAAAAAATTTTAGTCATAGTTACACAAACTCTAATCATACAAGGCTTGTGCTCTCTATTCTACCTTATGATGCTCTTTATTTAAAAAAATGTTTTTGTGGTTTCTCCATCATTTGGAGATGCTTAAACAGTTTTTCAAAGAAAAGAAACAACTAATTATGGCTAAAAAGTCTCAAATCCTATGAAAAACTGCCAGAAAATAACCAATATCCTTGTATTAATAAAACTTCTCTATTTTTCTTGTCCTTATATGCTTGTATATGGTAGAATATCTAACTTAATTGCTTGCAGACATTTTGGACCCAAGACAGATAGAGACACGATTATTTGAAGCAGATGAATTGTTGTTGGATTCTATCCAAAGATCTATTTCCCATTGATTTTTTTTTCCTGAAAGCTTTACTTCTTATTACCTTGTCTATTTTAACTTTGTCCCATAAACATATGTTGTGCACAAGTAACAATATCCGAAGTCACAGATGAGGGGAAATCAGAAATCAAGTCCTGCCACACGAACTGGAAAGCACCATGCAATATCCTTCCCAAAGGAGAGAAGAGACAGGTACTCTTTGGATGATTTTTTTGACAATACTCTTGACCATGCAACAATAGAGGGATACTTCATACTTCACAAAGTGTAACTAATTTATTGTATTCCATTTCACACACTCTGTGTGTGTGTGTGTATGTGTGTGTATATCATGTGTGTGTATATCATGTGTGTGTATATATATATATGTATGTATGTATGTATATCTTTGCAGAAAGTATGCATTTTCTACTATCAATAGATGTGAGAAAACATCTATTTTTTTAATGATGTGAGAAAACATCTTTTTTTAAAAAAACAATGGTTTGCATTCTTGATGACAATTCAAACCCAATGGCATTTTCTACTCATAAACTTCATTGGGCTAACAAAGAAGTAGGGGAAAGTCAGTGGTAATAAGTTCTTACTGTCCTACCTGGTCCTTCTCAGAGGCTGCACTGATCTGGGCTAGAAAACATTCAATAGTGAGGTGATAAGCTTCTAACTCCCTCTAATCATTATAAAATGACCTTTTAAAGAAAACAATGGATACTTTGTATTAGCTAAAATATATTTCCAACCATTATTACTGACTTAATTCTATTCATAAAACAATGAGATAATTCATTTAAAACTCATCTTTGACGAATTCTAGAGAAGCTAGTGATTCTTTTTTTTCTAATATAAAACACGATAAAGTTGAACTGCATCAATTTCTCATTTTTCCTTTTTAAACACATTGAGGTGTAACTGACACACAGTAAGGTACACGTGTGTAATATGGCTGGTTCTGACACGTGTGCACAAACATAAGAACAGATGAGCATCTCGTCGTGTCTGAAAGCCGTGCCTCTTGGTGACCCTGCTCTCTATGCCCCTTAGCGCTCTACTTACTACTAATCCTCTTCTGTCACTGCAGATTAGTCCATATTTTGTAATATTTGATATAAATAGAATCAGTCAATATGTATCTTTTGTCTGACTTCGTTTGGAATTATTTGAGATGCATCCCTGTTGTAGCAATGCCAGAGGTCCATTACTTTCTACTGATGAGTAATATTCCATTTTGTAGATATACCATAGTTGGTTTAGCTATTTGCCTGTTGGTGGACATTTGGTTTGTCTCCAGTTTTTCACAATTAAATATAAAGCTGCTACAAGCATTTATGTACAAGCATTTGCACCTTCACATGATTTAATTCCTCTTGGTTTGCATGTGGGAGTAGAGAGACGTTTTTCAAAGCTGTTGCACTCTTTTACATGCTTGTGAACAGTGTATGAGAGTTCCATTTCCTTGTGATGTTAGATACAAACATTCTAGATAAAATGTCAGTAATTAAATAATATATGAAAAGCACATGACAAGGCTGTTTATTGTCACTCTGATTTTTTAACTTACATGCAGAGCACATCATCAGAAATGCTGGACTGGATGAGTTACAAGCTAGAATCAAGATTGCCAGGAGAAATATCAACAACTTCACATATGTGAATGATACCACTGTAATGGCAGAAAGCAAAGAGGAACTCAAGAACTGCTTGATGATGCTGAAGGAGGACAGTGAAAAACCCAGCTTAAAACTAAATATTAAAAAAAACTAAGACCATGGCAACTGGTCCCATTGCTTGATGGCAAGCAGACGGGTAATGGTGGAAGCAGAGGCAGATTTCCTCTTCTTGGGCTCTAAGACCACTGTGAACGGGACTGCAGCCATGAAATTAAGACAATTGCTTCTCGGCAGGAAAGCTATGACACACCCAGACAGTGTGTAGAAAACCAAAGACGTCACCTTGCCAGCAAAGGTCCACACAGTCAAGGCTATCGTCTTTTCAGTGGTCATGTATGGATGTGAGAGCTGAACACTAAAGAAAGCAGAGTGCCAAAGAACTGATGCTTTCAAACTGCGGTTCCAGAGAAGACTCTTGAGAGTCCCTTGGACTGCAAGGGGATTAAACCAGTCAATCTTGAAGAAAATCGACCCTGAATACTCACTGGAAGGACTGATGCTGAAGCTCCAATACTTCGGCCACCTGATGTGAAGAGCCAACTCACTGGAAAAGATTCTGATGCTGGGAAAGATTGAAGGCAGAAGGAGAAGAGGGTGACAGAGGATGAGACAGTTGGATAGCATTACCAATGCAATGGACATGAACTTGGGCAAACTCTTGGAGGTGCTGAGGGACAGGGAGGCCTGCTGTGCTACAGTCCACGGTGTTGTGAAGAGTCAGACAGGACCTGGTAACTGAACAACAACAACAAGTCAAGTCCAACAATACAGAAAAGCATAAGCCATCATGTCCAAGTTGAGTTCATCCCAGAAATGCAAGTTTGGTTTAGCAGTGGAAATCCATCAACATAATTCACCAAGCTAATTTATTTATTCAGCAACTATTTAATGAATACCTGCCCTATCCCTGAAACTACAGTAGATTTTGGAGACAGCAGTTTAAAAAGTCATTCAAAAATGTAGGCTTTGCAGAGGTCAAAATACAGCATAGTCAAACACACATTGACAAGAGAAACAGAGCGTGTGTCAAATGAGAATTCCTGTGAATACAAACGGGACAAGGATGGAAGATGGAACGGTCACTCATCTAGACAGGGTGGTCACTTCTACTCAATGGCTGGGCCACATCTATCAGTGCTAGGACCTGCCTAGTTCTGAAGGGTGTAGCCCACTTTGTAAAATCCTTAAACACTACCCTCTGCCTCCTAACCCATCAGTCAACTAAGTAAAAGTCCTTAAACAGAATGGAAAAGTGCAGAGAATGCTGGCTCTGTGGTCAGACACAGCTGTTCATCAATCACTTACTGAGTGACTAGAAGGGGTAAGTCATTGAATCGACCCAAGCATTAATTTCCATATCCACAAAATGAAGCTAAGTTCTTCATCGTTACTATAAAGCCTAAGTACAAAATATTGAAGAAAGGATTACAACATTAACTGATAGTAACTAGCTAGTAACAAAATTGTGGTTTAATTGACTATCTTTTCCTTTTAGAATTAAACACATTGGATTTTTTTTTTGAAGATTCACAACTTTTACTGGATAAAAATGTAGCTTATTGTTTCAAGATATTGACTTGTTTTCATAGTATCCATTAAATTCTGAAGAAAAAGAATTTATTCTGAGCAAAGCTAAAAATCATTAGAAACTTGGGAAAGATATTATTTACATATAAAACCAAGAACCATCCCATCAGCAGGATTCACTTCATACTTAGTTCACAACAACATCAATGGGTTTAACAGATGAACTTCAAGAGCAGAAACACACTTAAAATATTCTCAAGCAAGCTTTGATCCAAAAGGAAAAAAAAAAAAAGTGTACTGAAATGGTTTTTGGATAATTGATACAAATTAAACTAAGCTTTCAGTCAATACTGTAATTACCAGGATAATGAACAGTGAAAAAAAGAATATCAGTTAGTGCATATAAATCCAAGTTTCACAGTGAGGCTCAGAACTACATCTATTCACCTGTCAGAGAAAATGTAGATAGAGCATCCTGCCTAGTCAGTCCTTTATGTCTTAACTTCTATGATCCGAAGTCCCAATTCTACTTTATGTAATTTTTAGCATTCTTCCTCTTTCAGAAAAAAGGACTCAGTTAACTGTTAAAAATGTACTCTCGTATTATATGTTAATAGTTTTAAAATTTTTAAAATTGCACATGGTTTGTTGCCGGGAGCCAGCATGAGGAATCTTCCAAACAGG
>SJYV01000177.1:0-14692 GCA_006410875.1 Neotragus pygmaeus | reverse complement strand
AGTTCTTTGGCCCATTTTTTGATTGGGTCATTTATTTTTCTGGAATTGAGCTGCAGAAGCTGCTTATATATTTTCGAGATTCTTTGTCAGTTGCATCATTTGCTATTATTTTCTCCCATTCTGAAGGCTGTCTTTTCACCTTGCTTATAGTTTCCTTTGTTGTGCAATCTGTTTGCTATTTTAAATTGCATTTTTTATTCCTGTCTACTTTTCTTGGGCAGACGCATTCCTTTCATGAAAGAAAATGAAAGTTACCTCATCATGATAAATAATTTAATAGAAAATATCTCAATATAATTAAGATTTTTCAAACTCTAGTCATAGAATCAGTGTTTTCCAAAATAGTATAAACACAAGCATTTTAGAATAAACAACAAAAAAGGATCNTTCATGAAAGAAAATGAAAGTTACCTCATCATGATAAATAATTTAATAGAAAATATCTCAATATAATTAAGATTTTTCAAACTCTAGTCATAGAATCAGTGTTTTCCAAAATAGTATAAACACAAGCATTTTAGAATAAACAACAAAAAAGGATCTGGATTTCTATTTGGAGTTCTAGAGTTCTATTATATCAACAAAAAAGGATTTCTATTTGTTGTAACTTGATTTTACAAACGTTCCCTTCCAATTACCCTTCAGAATTGAAACATTTGATACACCATAAACTTAATCCTACATCTCTTGAAACTTAGTACTTAAATATCCTTAGTAGCTATGGAAATAATTTCCCAGAAAGAATATAATTGCTAAATCACTACCTAATTAGTTGATTTCCTTTATGTACAAAAATGCCTGATATTTGGTAAAATACCTAGATTTTAAAATGACATATTTCTGATTATGCAGAAACAATTTACATTTTTTCTTAAAAAGTTCCCCCAAACACTTACAGCACTGAAAGATTATGGAATGCTTCTTTGGAAGCCAAGGATCTTGTTGCTGACATAGTAATAATTTGGTTGTTTGCACATTTTATAAAATATTAAAATGTTGTTAGTTACCATATTCCTTAAATAACTCATGGTGAGATGTTATCTCTGAAGTGTTGGGTTGTTAGTAGGAGGGAAATTATATGTTACAGTGTTATATAAAGCTGACTCATATGAGTGGGTGAAAAATCCCAAGAATACCATGACACCCACACTTGCAAAAGCCAATATGTGCTATTTCTCTTTACACCGTGTTCCAGTGGGCTGCTTAATGGAACTGCATTCATTAAGAAATTGCTATACTTTATCTCATGGCTTGGTGCAAACTTCCTGTTTAAAAAAAAAAAGTGAAATGACATTTTTTTTTGATCATTTGCAAAATTATTGTTCATTGGACAAAAATTTGATTCATTATTTGAAATAATTCACTTCTCTAGGCTTGTTTCACTTTGGGGGTATTTTTTTGTTAGTTAAAATCAAGACAATAAAACACACCTACTTTGGAAATGTTTTAGAATATTTATTAAATCCTAAAGAAACACAATTAAATATCTTTTAACAAGTAGTATTCTAGTTCTTGATAAATAGCTAGCTTATGCTGTTTTATTGATAGTGATAAAAAGAGAATGTTGTATTGATCAGTAGTCAACTTACTGGCAGCAGTTAAAACTGCACACTGGGAGAGTGAATGGTAGATTTGTAGTAATATTAAATATCATTTTTTTAGTCATAACATTATTTCATTTTTATTTATTTTTAACATTAAATATTCTTATATATGTTATATTATTCAAAATGTTGTTGGAATGAAAATGTTAGTCACTTAGTTGTGTCCAATACTTTGCAACCCCATGGACTGTAGCCTACTAGGCTCCTTTGTCCATGGAATTCTCTAGGCAAGAATACTGGACTGGGTAGCCATTCATTTCTCCAGGGAGTCTTTCTGACCCAGGGATCAAACCCAGGTCTCCTGCATTACAAGCAGATTCTTTGCCATCTGAGCCACCAGGATCAATTCAGTTCAGTTACTCAGTCCTGTCTGACTCTTTGCAACCCCATGGACTGCAGCACGCCAGGCTTCCCTGTCCACACCAACTCCCAGAGCTTGCTCAAACTCATGTCCATCAAGTCGGTGATGCCATCCAACCATCTCATTCTCTGTTGTCCCCTTCTCCTCCTTCCTTCAATCTTTCCCAGCATCAGGGTCTTTTCCAATGAGTCATTTCTTTGCATCATGTGACCAACGTATTGGAGCTTCAGCATCAGTCCTTCCAGTGAATATTCAGGACTGATTTCCTTTAGGATTGACTGGTTTGATGTTGCATTTCAAGGGACTCTCAAGAGTCTTCTCCGACACCGCAGTTCGAAAGTATCAATTCTTTAGGGCTCAGCTTTCTTTATGGTCCAACTCTCACATCCATACATGCCTGCTGGAAGAACCATAACTTGATTATATGGACCTTTGTCATCAAGATAATGTCTCTGCTTTTTAATATGCTATCTAGGTTGGTTACTGGCGACCCACTCCAGTACTCTTGCCTGGAAACTCCCATGGATGGAGGAGCCTGGTAGGCTGCAGTCTATGGGGTCGCTGAGAGTCGGACACGACTGAGCGACTTCACTTTCACTCTTCACTTTCATGCATTGGAGAAGGAAACGGCAATCCACTTCAGTGTTCTTGCCTGCAGAATCCCAGGGACGTAGGAGCCTGGTGGGCTGCCGTCTATGGGGTCGCACAGAGTTGGACACGACTGATGTGACTTAGCAGCAGCAGCAGGTTGGTCTTAGCTTTTCTTCCAAGGAGCAAGCGTCTTTTAATTTCATGGCTGCAGTCACCATCTGCAGTGATTTTGGAGCCCAAGAAAATAAACTCTGTCTCTGTTTCCATTGTTTCCCCATCTATTTCCCATGAAGTGATGGAACTGGATTCGGTAATCTTTGTTTTTTGAATGTTGAGTTTTAAGCCAGCCTTTTTCACTCTCTTCTTTCACTTTCCTCAAGGGCCTCTTTAGCTTGTCTTCACTTTCTGCCAAAAGGGTGGTATCATCTTGCATATATTTCTCCTGGCAATCTTGATTGAAGCTTGGGCTTCATCCAGCCTGGCCTTTCGCATGAGGATTCAGTTCAGTTCAGTTCAGTCGCTCAGTCATGTCTGATTTTTTGTGCAGCTCGCCAGGCCTCCCTGTCCATCACCAACTCCCAGAGTTCACTCAAACTCAAGTCCATCGAGTAGGTGATGCCATCCAGCCATCTCATCCTTTGTCGTCCCCTTCTCCTCCTGCCCCCAATCCCTCCCAACATCAGAGTCTTNGTGAGGGACCAGAGGCCTTCCATCCTCCTACGAAGTGAGGAACCCACCTACTGCCTGCTTCGTCTATACACAAGCATATTTTGGCTAGATTTGATTTGAAGTTAGTGTACTCTTGCCTGGAAAATCCCATGGACAGAGGAGCCGGGTAGACTGCAGTCCATGGGGTCGCTAAGAGTCGGGCACGACTGAGCGACTTTACTTTCACTTTTCACTTTCATGCATTGGGGAAGGAAATGGCAACCCACTCCAATATTTTTGCCTGAAGAATCCCAGGGACGGCGGAGCCTGGTGGGCTACCATCTATGGGGTCGCACAGAGTTGGACACGACTGAAGTGACTTAGCAGCAGCAGCAGCAGCATCAACTAGGGGCTTCTCCAGTGGCTCAGCAGGTGAAGAATCTGCCTGCAGCACAGGAGACACAGGAGTCATCTGTTTAATCCCTGTCTCGGAAAGAAACCCTGGAGGAGGGCATGGCAACCCATTCCAGTATTCTTGCCTGGAGAATCCCATGGACAGAGCAGCCTGGCGGGCTACAGTCCATGGGGTCACAAAGAGTCAGACATGGCTGACATGACTAAGCACAACACACAGAATCTATTTGATTTGAATTTATCAGATCTAGTTCATTGACTCTTGGAGAGGCAAGGTTGATTGTCTCTCCTGCATGCAAAAGACCCCTTCTGTGATCACCTTCCTCCCTGCTGACTGCCTCCCTTTCCTTTCTGCACCCCCACCCCCATGGAAGCCCCCTTTCTGGAGGCTGTCCTTGGAGATCTGGTTTGAAGTTGGTCTCTCCCTCTATCCTGTTCTATCTTAGGCTCCTGCTGTGTTCCCTGCTAACATGAATTATAGTTTGTAATTAGCTCGCGTCCCTGTTTCATTATTTGCTTGCCTCCTCCAGGAGGACAGGGTGATGCTCGGAAAGGTAGTGCCGAACCTGGTGTTTAATGGAACCGACACATGCATGAACACGGCTGAGTGGATATCACAGCGCATCGTATAAAGCTGAGTAAGACCCATTCCTTTTCTCCAAGACTTCAGAATATCAGGAGGAGCCACACAAGCAGATAAGGATCAGGACATGGCAGGACAGTCCCTACCTTGAGTACCACAGAGCGCTTGCGGAAAGGGCTGCGTGGCATAGGCTGGTGTGTGGGGACGGTCTGCCCTTCCTCAGGTGAGAAGGGCCAGCAGAGAAGCAGGGCCGGTTCATGGTGTCAACAGAAAGAGGACCAGCCTCTGCCCACAACTGAGAGATGCTCTGCCTGCTCTGTATTCTGACCCCAGTTATGTTGTGTGTACATATGTGCGTGTGTGTGTTGTGTGTGCATATACGTGCATGCATGTGCATGCACGTGTACCTGTATGCATGTGTTTGAGTGTGTGTCTGCATATGTATGTGTGCACATGCGCCCTGAGCCTGGAGTAGCAGGTGACTTTGGTGTCGGGGGCAGGTGCCAGCCTGTGGGTGGGTTGCCCTGGTGACTTCTGGTCTGTCTCCTGCTTCTGTTCCATCTGTTCCTCCCTGAAATCAAGCTGACCGTACTGTGTGCTTCTCGATGGGGACCCACATACCTGTCATTCCCAAGGGAGTGACAGTCACTGACACCCAGTCCAGAGGCCGCCCAGCCAGTGTTCAACCATATTAGTCATGCCTCTCTTAAGGGGGCTGTGTGAGTATCTTTCATTTCAGTAAGGAAACATTCACAGGTTGGTATAATGGGGACCTTTACTGTGGAGGATAATTCAGAGGGCTTTGGGATTTGCTGAAACCATGAGTGGGTCTCAGAGGGTTAACAGCGCTGGCCTGGAAGGGGACCCCCAACACGGCGACTCCCGGGAAGGACCCAGCCTGACCCCAAGATTTAGGGCTCTTTAGCACGGGGAGGACCACCCCGTCCTTGGGAAGCACTGGCATTGATTCCTTCATACTGAGTGCTTCAGAAAACACAGTGTCCCTGATTCCCTTCTTGGAAAGATGGAAACTTTAATGTGCAGTTAATTAAATGTTGTGTTGATTTGCAAACCCTGAGCTCTCAGAGGCCCCAGGGAGGTGGAGGCAAGTTGAGAAATCAAACAACGGGAGGGCTGCCTGTCCCCGTCTGACCACAGACAGGGCGGCCCTGTTTGCTCCCGATGCCCAGGGGGCGATGGAGGCGCCCGGTGACGGGGACCTGCACTCCAGGCACGGTGCTCCCACTCTGTTTACAGCGGAGACGCAGAGAACAGGCAGAGCCTTAGGGGGAAGGAAGCTGGTTCGACCCTGCCTCTCTCTCTGCCGCTTGCTTTCAGAGGCATTCTTTTTTTTTCCCCTCTTAGTGCTTCGGCACTTCTTTGTACTGAGCAGAGCTGTGTCAGGCTGGAATCTTTTCACACAAACTGAAGAATCCAGCTGTGGCTCTGGATCAGCCTGCAGAGATGCAAGCCTCTTGTGGCACTGCAGTTTCTGGGGGTGGCTCGGCCGCCCAGGTGGGCTCACTGTGTCCAACGTGGTGCTAGGTGCCTGGGTGGCCAGGATGCTGTGCATGGGTGGGTACCAGTGGGCCTCTGAGGATAGAGAGGGGGGAGGGCTTGCTGGAAATCTGAGCCCCCAGGATGGGAGGCTGCGTGGGGCAGGCTCCCAGAGCCCACTTTTCCTTCCTTGCCCCGTCCCAACATTTTAGGGATGGGGGCACGTAGGCAAGAGATTCAGTGGCTCGATTTCTCAAGAGAAAGCATGGTTTGCTCCAAAGAACGAGCACCTGTTAACAGTGACAAGCTTATCATCCGCTTGGCCCTGGCGAAAGGCACAACTTATGTAGTTACCAAATGACAACTTGCAGGGTGATCTGCCGCCAGAGCCGGCTTTCCTGAACCCCATGCCTGGCAAGAATCAGGCGCCAGGACCCAAGGCCCATACACGTGTCTGGTATTTGGGTGTCCCAAGCCCTCACCTGCTGCCCTTCCTTGCAGTCCTCTTGTTTGAGATGCCCCAAAGAGCCACCCAAGCTTCTGGGCCTGACTTTGGAAAGGGTTGGCAATGTGACTGTATTCTTATTATGAATAAAAATTTTAAACCCAAGCTGATAAACATATTTTTTTTTCACACTGAATTCATCAGGAATACATTAACATTTTCTAAAAGGTAAAGACAGAAGAAATGAAAGAATTGTAAGGAGTACATTAGGAGGTACTTGGCCATTAGGATCCCTGTTGCCATCAGCTCCCGTGCACATGCCAGACCGTCACCCCGCAGAACTCAACGCTTGGGGAATTAGCCCGTGGAATAATTATCACCCCGGATGAACACACTAAGAGCTGGTTCCCGTGTGTGGCGAGCCATTCATCCTAAGAAAGAAATCTGGAGTGAAAGCTCACAGCATATTTTACACAGGTTCTGTAAAAGGATCCAGGCAAAACAGGCTTTGCAACATTAGTTATGAGCATATATGGGAAAAGCAGTTACTTTCTGTGCTGACATATGGCTGACTTGGTACTATGCCCAGGAATCTCAATGTTCCCCCCAACCCCCTCCGCCCAGGAAGGGTGAGCCCAGGCTTCCTCCTTCGCCCCGTTGTCTCTGGGACCCATGGCACAGGCAGCTTGTGGCTAGATCACCGGAGAAGTAAAATCGCATCCACGGGTGCCAAGACCAGGCTGCTGTGGGCACCGGCAGTTGGCAGGTGCCACCATCCCCGTCGGCGATAATGATTTTTCCTAAATCAGGGAAATTATGAATGGAGCCCAAATCCATCTGCTTAGCATTCAAGTGCAGTGACGGGCCCTAGTAAACAACAACGGTGGCAACAACACAAAAGCACAAGAACGCTTTTGTCCTGGGGCTGCTTCCAATCTCCGAGGATGGAAATTTCATCTTGTTCTGATAACAGTCCATAACCCATGCAGACACACCTCTGAAATGTCTAGCGTGGCCAAGCAAACACTTGGGGTTTTGTTTTGGGAGAGACAGGGGCACGTGGCCGCTGGAGATCAGGGTGCTCACCCATTCGCTCGCTCATTTATCTGAGCCTCACTTGGTTCACTAAAACCTCTCTGGGAGCCAGTTCTGTCCTCACCAGGGGGACGCAGAATGACCTTTGCCTTTAAGGAGTCGGCCTTAAAAAGTGACCTGTTTATGTGGGTGTTTATGGCTGTGCTGGGTCTTGGTTGCTGCGCGGGTTTTCTCCAGTTGTGGAGACCGGGCGCTCCACTCTAGCTGTGGTGCGCAGGCTTCTCACTGCGTGGTGCATGTGGGCTCAGTATTTGCAGCACGCAGGCTCAGGAGTTGAGGCTCCCGGGCTCTAGAGCACAGATGCCGTAGCTGTGGTGCACGGGCTTAGCTGCTCTGCGGCACATGGGATATTCTCAGACCAGGGATCGAACCCGTGTCCCCCTGTAGTGTCAGGTGGATTCTTCCCCACTCAGCCACCAGGGAAGCCCAGGGGTCAGTCTTGTGGGGAGGACAGATGCTACAGAGCCATCAGGGGAGTGAGAACCCTTTTGAGACTGGGAGGCTTCCTCCCCGCCTGGGAAGTCAGGGAGCACTTAAACCTTCTGAGTAAGGCTGAATGGAGGTGGAGAGGGCCATGCTTCTTGGTCAGGGCCCACCTGGGTGAGCCCCCAGGTTAGGACGCTTCCTATCTGCCCCCAAATGAGGGATCTCCCTTCAAATCTTGGCTTCCTCACTTGTAAATCCAAGATGGTGATTCTTCTTCCTGGGGATGTTCTGTGGCTTCAGTGGGAACTTTGTGCAAAAAGCTTCGTGGGGCCCCAGCGGTGGTGGATGCAGATGGTGGTAGTTGGTGTTACTGGGGAAAGGAGCCCCTGGGAGTGTAGGGTCTTGGATAGTCTCCAGCATAAGGAAGACCCTCTGAGATCTTTGTGTTGTGAAGGACACTTGGGGGTCACTTATGACCTGGATTAGGAAAGAGAGGCATGGGGGGCATGAGCAGAGGCTGCAAGAGCAGGAAGGGATGCTGAGGCCACTGGACACATGCTCACAAAGCCACTCTGTGCCAGGGAAGGGATGGGGAAGAAATGGATTGGAGATGTGTTTGAAAAGTGAAACAGACCAGGTTGAGAAAACAGACAGAGAGAGAAGAAGAGAGGGAGAGAGACACAGAGATAGAGGCAGAGGAGGAGAGATGCGGGGATTTTCATGATGAGGTTGATGGTGATGACATACAGTGAGATGAAGAGGAAGGCAAGGAGCAAACAGGGTGTGAAGGCGTGAAGAGGGGCTGCCCCTTTGCCCCAGGTCGACAGCCGCTGCCCAGATGGTTGCCATTCTTGCCCCCAGTCCTGCATCTCTCTGAGCTCCTATGCTTTTCTGAGTGTGGCCTCAGAGATGAGATAAGGCTCCAGCACGTCCTGATCTGGCTGGTGCATGCCCCAGAGTGGAGACTAGTGCTCTCCAGAGTCTGTGGTGTGACTCAGGAGGCGCCCCTTTTGTCTTCTATGATCAGAATCCTCTAATACTTAGGGCACGGCAGGGCAAGGAGCTTTTAAACCTTGATCTTTGGATTCTGATGACACAGCTTATTATAAGAGGCCTGTTGCCTCTTCCAGGTTTCCTGATTTGCAAAGATTTTCTTTTCCACTCTTGTTGGGCACACAGGCAGTGGAATAGGCCCTCCCCTGGTGGCTCAGATGGTAAAGAATCTGCCAGGAAATGCAGGAGACCTGGATTCGATGCCTGGCTTGGGAAAATCTCCTGGAGAAGCGAATGGCTACCCACTCCAAAATTCTCATCTGGAGAATTCCATGGACAGAGGAGCCCAGTTGGCTACAGCCCACAGGTTGCAAAGAGTCAGAATGACTGAGTGACTAACACATAGGGAAGAGGTACTAGGTGCACAGAGGCTAGCCCTCGAATCAAATGAGCCCTCTTCTCAGGATCAAGTTCCATTCCTCCATGCACCTGGAGCACTGTCCTCTAAACAGTGATGAGCAGCACACAGCCCTCAAGCTGGAGCAAGACACTCTCGATGGAGTAATTTCAGGAAAAAGAATTTAGATCAGATTGTTGGTTCTTATGCACACTCACCCGTTCACACTGGAGCAGTAGCCGGCTCTCCAGAGGTGCTGACCCCAGCAGCCTGGGGCCCGGGAATCTACCACCTGCCCCAGCAAGCTCTGGACAGGACCTAACCCAGAGATGGGCCATCAAGACCAAGTGCAGGTAGCGTTTGCCCCAGTTTGGGATAAAGCGTCAAAGAGACACAGACCTTTCTCACTTCAATACATTTCCCTAAGGAAGGGTCCAGCAAGATGTTCCCTCTTCATTATTTTATAAGTCGTTGATGGAGAAGGAAGCCCCGTCTGGGGAGCATTTTGCGCCCTCTGTCCCCGTGCTGTTCAAGCCCTCGGAGTGCTCCTACTTGATGGGCCCCCTCCATCTCTTCCACTTCCCCAGGAACTAGAAACCATCGTCGATTTGTGTCTCTGTGTCCCTGCTCTGGAGGTGGGTTGTGATGCTTATTTATCTAATTTGTTTCTTCTTTAGTGTTTATCACACGACAGGCCATTCCTGTCAACGTCCTTCTGGCTACTCATCCGCTTCGCTAATGCTTCCTGCACAAGGACGTGTTCAAAACATGGAATTTTTCTGATTCTGTTTTTCATGCTACCTTTAGCCAAATTTCCTTCCCCCGCTGCAAAAGCAGCCCACAAATCCTTCATGAATGGGGTGATAGTAAAAGAGGACTTGAGATTCAAGGATATTTGTAGATACTGAAAAATGTTCTGTGTATGATGTACGTAACTCATAAAGTATGCAGACCACAGACATTTTTATTTTTCCTGAAGTGTATTTTGTGCAAAAGCACATTATACTCTAAGTTCTCAATGACAAGAGTTAGAAGAGTGACTGGAAGAAAGCTCACTTCACATGGCCTCCAGCCCTGGCAGGAGGTGGATGGTTATACTCGGATCTTAGACACCATGGCGGGCCTGCAGCTATGGATTAACGGGCTGTGGAGGGCTGTCCCCATCCATCCTCTCCCCATCTCCAGCGCAGGAGCTGTGTCCTGTGCCTCCTGCTGACAGAAGAAGGTTCTTTGTCATCTCAGGATCCTGGGTTTCATGTGGCTGGAAGACACCAGTGATTGTGATAGTGATGGTCTAGGTCCATGGTCTTTCCAGGGGTCATGGATGGGTGTGAGAGCTGGACTCTAGAGAAAGCTGAGCACCGAAGAACGGATGCTTTTGAACTGTGGTGTTGGAGAAGAGAGTCCCTTGGCCTGCAAGGAGATCCAACCAGTCCATCCTAAAGGAAATCAGTCCTGAATATTCATTGGAGGGACTGATGTTGAAACTGAAACTCCAATACTTAGGCCACCTGATGCGAATAGCTGTCTCATTAGAAAAGACCCTGATGCTGGGAAAGATTGAGGGCAGGAGGAGAAGGGGACAACAGAGGATGAGATGGCTGGATGGCATCACCGACTCAATGAACATGAGTTTGGGTGGACGCTGGGAGGTGGTGATGGACAGGGAGGCTGGTGTGCTGCAGTCCGTGGGGTTGCAAAGAGTCAGACGTGATAGTGAATGAACTGAACAGAGGTTCTGACTTAAAAAAGATGCACAACGTGAAGAGTTATGACTTAAGTTTTGTTTGGGGCAAAATGAGGACAGCAGCCTAGGAAGCAGCATTTCAGATAGCTCGGAGAAACTGCTCCAAAGGGGCAGAGGGGACAGTCAGTATATAGGTGATTTTGGAGAAGGGGGGATACAAGCTATCACACTTTTTTGCAGGTTTCTGCGGTCATGAGGAACAGTCATCACCATGAAGTATTTTAGTGCTTTTCTAGATATAAGGAGGTACAAGAATTTGGCTCATAAAATTGTCTTCTGGAAATATCCGGCTATTTAAAGGCCTGTTCTACTGGAGGACAGAGTGCCACGTTTCTGCTCACTACCCTGAACTCCTTTCAGGGGGTGCTGACGGTCAGCAGCTGTGGCAGCACCTGATTCAGTCCTTGTAGAGGGAGATGGCAAGGGCCCCTGGCAAGTGCCAGTCTGTAGTTGACAGGGGCGACCTTGATCAGCTTTCTCCTTGGGGCCCCTCTCAGGAGGGCCACAGCCAATCTCTTCCCCCTTCCCCGCTGGCATTCAGTCAGTTCTCCTCCAGACACCATCTTAGCTCTGAGATCAGATCCTGAAAATCATTCTTAGAGAACCAACTCCTGCTACCTTCTCCCATTTCTGACACCTTCAGGTGAATTATCCTGGCCCGGAACCATGAAGTCAAGTTCAAAGGAAAATCACAGATGCCGAAAGACACACAAATATTTTTGTCATCATGGTTGGGTTGTGGCTTTCAGTCAGTGATCTGAGGGGTTGTTGAGAAGAAACGCAGAAAGTGTTCAAAGTGAAGTGTGGTGAGGTCTGGAGGGCTTGTTTGGGCTTGTCTTGGGTTTGAGAGGTGCTTGCATCAGAATTTGCCTGTTGAGAAACTTCCCTGGTGGCCCAGGGGCTAAGATTCTGGGCTCCCTGTGCAGGGGGCCCAGCTTTGATTCCTGGTCAAGGAACTAGATCCTACATGCTGCAACTGAGACCTGGTACAGAGTAGTAATTAAATAAATATTAAAAAATTTTTTCCAGGGGCTCATTCTAACCCACCCTCTCCAGGCAGGTGTGAAGACCTTGATGGCTCTGCCAGGCGTCTTTGAAGAGAGGGTGCCGAGGGGTTCGACCCAGGAAGCCAGGGTGGGGACTCACTAACATGGTTAGAGTGAAGGGCTCGTGAGGGTCTTGGTGGACGGACGCTGAGTCCCTGCTGCTTGAGATCACTGCTCAAGGACACGGTGGCCTTTCTGAGAGCCTTGGTCTTTCACAGTGGGCCAGGTGTTACTTTGGCCTTTGAATCGCATATTTGAACAACTTAACCCATTTTTCATATATGGAAAAAATTGCAGTTTAGACCTAAAGACCTAGACACTTTATTATCAGTAACTCTTCAGGTCTTTAATCTCCTGGGGGTCAGAGATCGTGGCCTTCAATCTGGGTGTTTCCCATAGCATCTGGTAAGGACCAAGACCTATAGGAGGCCCACGTGCCTGGGAGCTCGGTTGCTCAGTCCTGTCTGACTCTTCGTGACCCCACGGACTGTAGTCCAGCAGGCTCCTCCGTCCATGGGAATTTCCCAGGCAGAAAAACTGGAGTGGGTTTCCCTTTCCTTCTCCAAGGGATCTTCCCAACCCAGGGATTGAGCCCAAGTCTTCTGCATCTCCTGCCTTGGCAGGCGGGCTCTTCACCACTGAGCCTCCTGGCAAGCCCCACAGGAAGCCCACACTCACGGGCATTTTAGGCCTACTGTCCCCTCACTGTAAGCCTAGGAGGGATGTGCATTATAACCATGTTTATTGTGAGGCTGGAAAGTTGAGACCGAGGGCAAATATGAGACTGTCCCAAGATTTCACAGCTGGCAAGAGGCTGAGCTGGCCCTGGGCCCCTGAGGTCCCTCCCTGGAGGCACTGTCCTCCTGGGAAGATGAGGGATGAACTGTCTGTTTACTCTCCTCTTGGGTGGATTTCTTGGAGAGGCTGGGGTGGGTCAGCCCACCTAGACAGATGAGGATCTGCAGGAATGGTGATGCCCTCCAGGAGTACACCCCCCCCCATCCTTAGCAGCCGCCACACCCCCATCCTAACCATCCTCATCGTCAGGCCACCTTTCTTCCTATTGAACTCATACCCTTCTCACTCAAGTTTAAGCCACTGGCTTCTCACTTCCTCCTAGATGTTGGTGAAGAACAGCTGGTTGCAATATTCTGTGTGTAAATCCTCAGTTCTTTGAGGGATGAACACACACACCCATACAGATCCCAATCAACCCAGTTCCTCTCTATGCCTTCACAGCAACCATTCAAAGCTCAGAGTTCTGCCTTTAGGATTATTTTTATTTTCCTTTGGAAAACATTAATTATAAATTAATCTTCAATTTCTCTACAATAATTTTTCTTAGTTGATACCATTTCCATAAGTATATTTTACAATGAAATAGTGGGTCCTTAAATTACGGAGTTTATGAACTTATTGGTTGCCAGGTTGGAAGTTCAGGGGGAAGGGATAGTCATGGAGTTTGGGATGGACATACACACTGCTGTATTTAAAATGGATAACCAACAGGGACCTACTGTACAGCACAGGGAGCTCTGCTCATGTCCCGGGGCAGCCTGGACGGGAGGGAGCTTGGGGGAATGGATGCATGTGTATGTAGGGCTGAGTCCTTTTGCTGTCCACATGAAACCATCACAACACTGTTAATCAGCTATACTCCAATACAAGGTAAAAAATTTAAAAAAAAACAATAACTATAAAAAATTATGGAGTTTTAGAGTTTTGCCAATAAACTTTTGAGGTTACAAACTAGAGCTTCCTCTTATAGAAATATATGCTGTGGATAATATGCTTTTTGGAAAGAAAGTGCCCATGAACTGAAGAGTTATGTGATGTTATCTCTCTAATCTTAGGCATCAGGACCTAGCTTTTATTTTTTTAATGAATTTTATTTATTTATTTAGTTAGTCCTGCCACTGGGCATGCAGGGTCTTAGTTCCCTGACCTGGGATCTAACCTACACCGCCAGCAGTGGAAATACCGAGTCTTAACCGCTGGACCACCAGGGACGTTCAAGATCAAGATTTTTAAACTTGGGAAAATGTAGGCCCCATTGCAGTTTCTTCCACCGAAGAGAAGAGGCTTCCATGTTTGCGCGATTTTTATTTCCATTGTGGATTACTTTTGTGCATTCTTAGGAGATTCTATTCCTATGGACTTCCCTGGTGGCTCAGTCCATAAAGAATCTGCCTGCAATGCAGGAGACACGGATTTCATCCCTGGGTCAGACAGATACATCGAGAAGGGAATGGCAACCCACTCTGGTATTCTTGCCTGGGAAATCCCATGGACAGAGGAGCCTGGCGGGCTACAGCTACGGGATCGCCAGGAATTGGACACAACTGAGTGACTGAGCAAATACCTGTACCGGGCTGCGCCAGGCGCAGTTACGTGTTCCAATTCTAAGATGCTGTGATGTGAACGCCAAGCTGTCACGTTTTTCTAGAGCAGACATTTCTGATCCGTGTTTTGCTGGAGGAAAAGCATCTTGTCTAGTGCAGACTGTACTTACTTTTTTTTTTTCGGCCGCTGCCTTTCCCCCACAGGTAAAAGGTAGAGGAGGTCCCCTCACAGGCCTCTCCCCGCCGAGTTGTCGGCTGTTTTTGCTCCATCGAGTTTGTGAGGTGCTTGCTTGTCTTTGAGTCACACAGAACCACTTGCAGGAAGAGCTCCAGAGAATTCAGGGAAGAAGGGAGGGAGGAGAGATAAGAGATATTTGTTTTCAAGAAGCAAGAAAGCATAAGAAAAACAAAGGCTTTCCCATGTGTCCTCCGCATAGGTGACATTTTCCTGGGTGATTTTGCTCCCTCAAGTACACTTGTTCCTCCTCTTTTTTTTTTTTTTT
>SJYV01000175.1:73358-87254 GCA_006410875.1 Neotragus pygmaeus | reverse complement strand
AAACTTCGAGGGCACATTTTAAGAGGCTCCCCTCTTCTGCAGGATAACGACTTGATCTGTCAGTCATGTGGGGTCCTCAGTATCCAGGCAGAGCCTGGTAACATGGACTTGCTTGCCAGGAGGGGCAGAGAGGGGAGAAGGGAAGGCAGAGCACTGAGGGAATTTTTAAGCACAGAGTGGGAAGTTGGTTTATCTTCTTTATTTTCACAGTATTTAAATTCATTTTTTAGGAGCGAGTTTAGCTTTAATTAATGAATTCTTCACTTTTTTATAGCTGCCTGTAATTTCCCACTATTTAGTTTAATTGGGTTTTCATGTTCGGAATTTAGAAGCAGCTTCCTCCTCCGAGTTTTAAGTAGTAAAACATAAATGAACAAATATCACCCTCTCCAGCAGGCCCGTTGATTTCCATGCTGTTCTGCTGTCACATTTCTTGTTATTCAGTTGCTAAGTCGTGTCTGACTCTTTGCAGCCTCATAGACTGCAACACGCCAGGCTTCCCTGTCCATCATCAATTCCCAGAGCTTGCTGTTGTCACCTAGTGAATTCATTTCTTCACCCATTCATTCAACAAATCTATATTAAGCAACTAGTATGTGCTGTGGGAGGCATACAGGGCAATGTAGTCCCCATCTTCTCAGAGCTGACTTTCTGAGCAGTGGGATCACGTGCTCATAGGTATCAGGCAGGGATTTGTAAAATGATCAAGGTGTGCTCTGTGTGGTATCTTGTAGAGAGAAAGTGAAAATGAAAGTGAAGTCACTCAGTCGTGTCTGACTCTTTGCGACCCCATGGACTGTAGTCTACCACACTCCTCCGTCCACGGGATTTTCCAGGCAAGTGTACTGGAGTGGGTTGCCATTTCCTTCTCCAGAGGATCTTCCCGATCCAAGGATCAAACCCAGGTTTCCCGCATTGTAGGCAGACGCTTTGCCATCTGAGCCACCAGGGAAGAGAGAAGCTGACAGCAAACAGCCCTGTCCTTTCTGCGACCTCCTCTGTTAATGTCAAACCCAGTGGTGGGGGTGGGGTGCTTCCCTGATGGCTCAAGCCGTAAAGAATCTTCCTGCAATGCAGGAGATGCAAGAGACGTGGGTTTGATCCCTGGATGGGGAAGATTCCCTGGAGGAAGGCATGGCAACCCACTCCGGTATTCTTCCCTGGAGAATCCCATGGACAGACAAGCCTGGCAGGCTACATTCCATGGAGTCGCAAAGAGTCAGACAACCACTGAGCTACTGAGCATGCACATGCTGAGAGAATTGGGGGGAAGAAAAGTGAAGAGGGTAAGGAAGGTAGCTTGGGTGGGGATGAGGAAGGAGCTAGAATCCATGTAGACTCTAAGGGTCTGATCTCTGTATAAATTCCTTGCAGGAAGCCAGGTTTGGAAAGACTTTATCTTACTCCCCAGCCCTTCCCCTATACCACCCAGGCCAAAAAATTCTTCCACGAATCTAACATCCAAGAATATTTCAGAAGGGAGATAAGTTGATGATGGCAGGAAGGCCTTCCTTCATGAAACATGGGAATGACAAGTCCTCGATCCTAGCACTGCCAACGTGCCAGCTTCGTGATGAAGAGTCAGAGTGAGCGAAAGTCTCTTCAGTTTCTCCCCATTACCGGAACTTGGCATATCCACAGCACTTGAACTCGGCCAAGCAGTTCACAGTAATTTCCTGGCTAATCGTCACAAATCTTTGCAGACAGATCTTGAAGTGAAACTTAAATGTCTTTGTGAGGGCTTAGAAAGGAACTGAGGTGTAGAGTGGAAACCCCACCTCCACCCCCTCTGCCCACCATGTGTGATGGGGAGTGGGTAGCCATCAAGACTCCTGCAGAAATGCGATATACTCCCAATTCTTCCACTCCTTCCAAAATCAGAAGCAACTCTTTTCATTTTTTTCCCCCCAGGCATTCATTTCTATGACTGTAAAATGAGAAAGTTGGCACTTGCCCCTCAACTGGAGGATGTGAAGGAGATGTTACGTTAGAATGTGTTTTAAGCAGTGAAATCCATTTGGAAGAAAGTATTACATGGATGCAAATCAGGCAGGGGCGTGCCCCCACTTAATTGTCTGGCAGACATCTGCCGAGGATCTGTGCAAAGCGCCTTACACGCGTCACCTCACTGAATCCTCCTCTGGGCTCCAGGACATGGGAACCATTATCACTAGCAATTTGCATCCCAGGAAACTAGAGCAGCAGAAAGGATAGGGGTCTTTCAAGACTTTGGGGTTAGCAGTAGTGAAGCCGGGTTTTGATCCTTGGGAATCCAGCTTCCAAGAAGGGGAACTGAGCCCACCCAGGGGTTCCTGCCCCCTCTGTGTGCAACTGAAGCTCAATTATCTGCCTGTGGATTATCTGCAGCTCATATTTCATTTTATTCCAAGCTGACTCTTTCTCGCCATCCAGTTCAACTCATTAGTTGGCAGGGGAGCTCAGGGACTTAGAAGTAATCCTAATATTAAGTAAAGAGCAAAGCCTAATTAGGAAGATAAATCTTCTGGGGAAAAAAATGTATATAACATATTCCAGAGTCAAACCTGGGTGATTTTTCCCATCTTCTAGATGATCTACACCGCTCACCACTGTCCTCTTTTTCTAGCCCAGATAACTATGGGTTGATCATGGGTCTTTTTTTTTTTTTAATAGATTTTTTTTTTTCTGATTAAAAGGAAATGTATCCTGGTCAAAGAAATTTCAGAAAATTCTGCACAGTCTAAAGAAGAAAATAGAAAACTCAGAAGACCACCATCCTGTCAGTAGCACTATTAATGTTTTGGTGGGTGCTTTTTTCCAATGCCTTTTAAACATGAATATCTAAACATTGTATGTATGCCTGGTGGGCTAAAGTTCACTGGATCTCGGAGAGTTGGACCTGACTTAGCGACAGCACGCACAGACTGTGTATGGTCTTGTACACTTTTTTTCCCCCATTTGAGAGCTTATGGAACAATACATGTCAAAATATGCTAATTGACACCATCATTTTTATTGGCTCCAGTGATCTCAGAGAACTCATGGAAAACTCATATGGAGGTGGCATAATTGGTTTCGTTGCGATCTGGCTAAGAGAGACACAGTTATTGCCTGAGTTATTCATTCAGCAGACCTGCCAGATACTGGCATGAAAAGAAAACTAAGATTCAGTTCAGATCCTCAAAGAGTTCACTGTCTTGTCTCAGAGTCTCTGGATCTTTCTCTTTTGTGGTCCAACCTGCTTGTCCTCTGTTGTCCCCTCTGTCCTTGTCCACAGAGTCCAAGAAGTAGCTTTGTCCCTGGAAGCAGTTAGGCCTTATTCACTGATCCTCCCCCAACTCCATTCCCTTCCCCCCTTTTGCCTCTGGGTTTAACAGTAACATAAAACTAATTTATGGCTCTTGCCAGGAAGAGGACAAATTTTCATCTCAGCCTGTCATGCGAAAAGCTCCAGCACAAAATGAATAATTGGTGACCCATGCTACCTATTAGAGACTGTGCTGGGGTCACCTCGTTTGTTGTTTTAACACAAGAAATTAAGGGCCTGGCAAGGGTTTCCACGGGGACTGAATTGGTAATGAGGTAGAACGTTGTCTTTGTGGGTGACCTCTTCCAGTGCCATGATCACAGCGGGGGTGGGGTGGGGAAATTCGGGCCTTGCTTCCGCAACCATCCCAGGAGAAGGGCTGACTCTGCCTGTACCCACTTCTGCCTATAGGCTTAGGGCCATTTCCTCCCAGGGTCCTTATCAACCAGCACAGCTAGGGTATGCTGGACACGGTGTGATGAGTTCAGTGGGACGTAGACAGAGATGTTGCTGTTTCAACCATCAGGGGGTTCGCCAGCACAAGCCATATGTGAAACCATATGTTTCTATGATATAAGAGAGCGCGGAGTGATGCAGGCTGCCTTCCCTGCAGGATCAAATGGCTTGAGTTGTAGGAAAAGCCTTGTGCAGGGGGTGACCCTTAAAATGGTCCAGAAACGAGAGATGAGAGCTGGGTGGTGGAGAGGTGGGAAGAGAGAACTCCTGGAGGCCGGGGAACAGCTTGAGCTCGGTGAGGAGCTAGTCTTTTCATGGGCGGGTGAGGCCTTAGCAGAATAATGAGAAATAAAAAGTGTGACAACATTACCAAGAACTTTGAAAGTAAGTTGGGTCTTGGGAGGGGTGGCATGGGGGTTCACTTTGGATTGGTTCTGTATTCTGGGTACACGATCCGGATACACAGGGTGGACTGAGTGTGCCATGCTTTCTACTATGAGTGACTGGAAATCATGATGGAAATAAATAGCCCCCAGCAGGGGCTCAACAGATATTTAACAACATGTTACATTACTCATTGCGTTGCCGTCTCTTCAGTGAAGAACTATCGCCTCGAACCATCACTTTAGCATTTTAAAAGTGTTTTCATACTTAGGGTCTCATGTAATCCTGAATATAGGGAAGGCCAGGTGCACTTGTCACCTCATTGATGACATTTGCTGGTATTCTGTATGTTCCAGGCAATGGTCTAGACAGTAAGTGTCAGAGAGGCTGAGCTTTGGTGGAGATTCTGCCAGTTTATGCTGACTCTGGAAGAGACGAGTAGCAGGAAGGGGAGAGTCTTTAAATGGAAATTGGGATATCATGTAAAAGAATCAACCAGAAAATGGGTTTTAAAAAACAAAGAGTTTAAGTTTCAGTGAAGTGGCAGAATGACAGTATAGTTTTTTTCCCATGGCCCAGTGACACAGGTGGTGAGTTTACAGAGCGAAGTGGGGTGAGCCAGGGCAGGAACTGTTGAGGAACTTTTGCCTCTTGGATTATGGTCCTTGAGCTAGAAGGAGGGTGGGAAAGTCTTCAGGATTACTAGGGTAATTCTCAGCCAAATATTCATACACTAGACCGAGGGGTCACTTTGGCTGCCACCATTCGTGTTTCAAGAGAGGGAGTGGGGATGCTCTGGGAGGATGCACTATTTTGAAACAGAGAGCAGTGGCCTTGGTGAGCCTCACGCAAGTGCCACGCTAGCTCCAGCTGTGCATTCAGCACATGCTGTCCCAGGCGACGCAGTGGGTAAAGAATCCACCTGCAGTGAAGGAGATGCAAGAGACACGAGTTCGATCCCTGGGTTGGGAAGATCCCCTGGAAGAGGGCATGGCATTCTTGCCTGGAAAATCGCATGGACAGAGGATCCTGGTGGGTGACAATCCATAGGGTCCCAAAGAGTCGGACATGACTGAGCATGCCTGCTGTCCCCAACTGTTTGCATTGAAGCAAGCAAAAGAAGGCAGAACCGGGAGTTCTGGGTTGAAGCAGCCTTGCACCACAAAGCTTGCTCACTAGAGTGTGAGCAACAGTAATGTACTCTCCTAAGTAGTTTGAAAGTGGGGACTGTGCTTTATACAACTCTGACTTGCTTGGGTCACTGATAGGCATGTTCGGTTCAGTTCAGTTGCTCAGTTGTGTCCGATTCTCTGTGACCCCATGGACTACAACCCGCCAGGCCTCCCTGTCCATCACCAACTCCCAGAGTTTACTCAAATTCATGTCCCTCAAGTTGGTGATGTCATCCAACCATCTCATTCTCTGTCGTCCCCTTCTCCTCCCACCTTCAGTCTTTCCCAGCATCAGGGTATTTTAAAATGACTCAGTTCTTCGCATCAGGTGGCCAAAGTATTGGAGTTTCAGCATCAGCATCAGTCCTTCCAATGAATATTTAGGATTGATCTCCTTTAGGATTGACAGGTTTGATTTCCTTGGAGTCCAAGGGACTCTTAAGAGTCTTCTCCAACACCACAGTTCAAAAGCATCATTTCTTCAGTGCTCAGCTTTCTTTATGGTCCAGTTCTCTTTCCATGCATCCTGCTGCAGCTGCTGCTGCTAAGTTGCTTCAGTCATGTCCAACTCTGTGCGACTCCATAGACGGCAGCCCACCAGGCTCCCCTGTCCCTGGGATTCTCCAGGCAAGAACACTGGAGTGGGTTGCCATTTCCTTCTCCAGTGCATGAAAATGAAAAGTGAAAGGGAAGTCGCTCAGTCATGTCCGATTCTCAGCGACCCCAGGGACTACAGCCTACTAGGCTCCTCCATCCATGGGATTTTCCAGGCAAGAGTACTGGAGTGGGNGCCCTGAGCAGCAGCCGCCCACACCCACGGCACCGCCCACGCCCACCACCACACCCGCCGCGCCCACGCCCGTCGCTGCTGTACCCAACGCATCACCAGGACCGCCGCCGGGACCTCCGGGGCCCCCGCAAGGAGGTGGAGAGGCCTGCTGTGGCCGAGGACCCGCCACGGCGCCGGGCGGCACGGCCAGCGCCCAGCGGTGAAGCGCACCCGGTGGCCCTGGAAGAGGGCCTTGAGGCGGTGGCGAAGCCCGAGGACGGGCCCCCACGACGCCCGAGTCACGGTCGCGGTCGCCGCCGCCCACACCCGTGCCGCCGCCGCCCACGCCTACACCCCCGCCGCGGCGAGGCGCCGGGGGCAGCGGTCCGGGCGGCGGCGGCTCGTTGGCGGGGTCGCCGTCGGGAGGCGGCGGCTTCTTTTTGGGGAGAATAGTCATGGCGGCACCGCCGAGTAGCCCCCAACAAACCCGCCGCGGGGGACGCTGGGAGAGGACCCGGATTGGGGCGGGGGGGCTACAGTGGTGCGCGAAGGACGACGGGATCGCCGGGACCCGGATAAAGAGCTCGCGGCACCGGTTCTCGAACCGTCGGCGGAATGCGGGTCACGCGGCAGGAGAGCCCGGATGTGAAGTCCAAGATTAAGGCACCGCGCCGAGCTTGTCGTAGCCTCTCCAAGTCCAACAACTTTATTGCTACGCTCGTTCCGGCCTACGGCTTCAAAGGAAACAGAACCAAAACAAGCACCTCTTCGCCCCGCCCCCTCGCAGGTTCTTGAACTACCGGGTGGGGCCTGGAACGTTGCGCAGGCGCGCCAGGGCTCAGCCCCGCCTCTTGTTCGGAAGTACGTGGGCAAAATCTTCGCTGCCGCCACAACAATTGCGAGCACCAACCAATCGAAGCGGTTGCGTGGGTGTTCGATGACGACCACGGGCCAATCAGAAGCGGACGTCGCCCTCCCCTGCCCTTCGTCTCAGATTTCAGTCAAAGTCGGCACCCTTGTTCCTTGCCTTTCCCTTCACTGGTTCCGTCCGGCTCTTCTTTCCCCGAGGTTCTGGCTCGCAGGCGCGGGCACTGCGACAGAATAGCGTGGCTTGCCCCACGCACAAGTTTAAAGTCGCCTCCCTTCCAGGCTTTTAAGTTGGCCGAAGTAAGCCGGACTGACTGCAAAAATATCAACACTCCCAGAGCTTAGCTAGCCCTTGAAGCGTCAATTCCGGTTCCACCCACCTACAAATTCACATCCGGTGGAGAGGCGGGCGCCGCTTCACCCTGGCAACAGGCCGAGTTCCGCGGTGATTGGTTAAGAGATGCCACCACTCAAGTCGGACGGGCCAACCTTGGGACAGACATGCATCGTGGGGACAAGTGGGTGTTTGGGAAGCAAACACGCCCTCTCTGGCATCCGCGTACACTCGCCCTCGCGTTGACCTCCCCGCCTCCGTGGCTAGCGCGCAGGCGCGGCACATAATTTTTTTCTTTTTTTTTCCCCCTCCTCTGAAACTGTTTACCTGAATCGAGCAATGTTTATAAACCAGCTCGGTCACCAGCCAGCGTCTAGCAGTAAAGTTGGTAAAATTCCTGCTACTGAACGGATGGAGAACTACAAGCTAATCCTAGCTGTGCCTCTTCTATCTGGGTGATCTCTGACAAGTCATTTAATACCCACCCCATCCTTAGTTTCTACTTCTCTGTAAATGGCAATGATAATCTCAATTTAAGATAAAAGGTTAATCCTTGCAAAGGGTCTGGTGCTATGCCTAGCACATCACTAATTAGTCTGTACTGTGGTACAATGGAAAGGACCCCAAGCTTTTGAGTCAGGAAGACCTCAGTTCCAGGCACACGTGGACCATTACCACTGTATGACCTTAAGGAAGTCAGTGTCTCAAATTTGAGGTTGCTGCTGCTGCTGCTGCTAAGTCGCTTCAGTCGTGTCTGACTCTGTGTGACCCCATAGACAGCAGCCCACCAGGCACCCCCGTCCATGGGACTCTCCAGGCAAGAACACTGGAGTGGGTTGCCATTTCCTTCTCCAATGCATGAAAGTGAAAAGTGAAAGTGAAGTCGCTCACCCATGTGTAAAACAGGAATGATAATGCCTGCCCAGACTACCTCGAGTAGTTATGGGGGTGAGTTGAGCTCATGAACAAAGAAAGTGTTGTGAGAGGTGAGGGCTCCTTGCCAGTCTTAGGAGCCAAGCCATATAATAGGCCATCATATAACTTTTCAGTGCCACCTAACCTCCCTTCAGATGCCAACCCTAGTTAAAGGTCTTCCCTGAAAGGTGTCAGTAATAAATAGACTATAATGGTATTTTCTGCTTATGAGACTGAACTGGAGAAGACTCACGTTTACTGAGCTTCTTGTGTTTAGGGCACTGCACCAAATGCCTATGCAAATTATCACACTGAATCTTCTCATGACCATCTCACTTACCCATATATCCCACTACCTACTCAATATTTGTCCAGCACTATACACCTAGAAGTGAACTTATGATAATAATTGTAGTCAACCTTCACCAAGTACTATGTGCCTGTCACTGTGTATTCAACAGCTTTGATGTTCCTTTTGCCAATGAATGAATGGCACCCCCCTCTAGTCTTTGCCCAAGACAGAAACCTGGGAGTTAGCCCCGTTTCCTCTTCCTCAAATCCCACATACCTGTCAACCCCAAGTTTTGCCAATCCTGTCTCTGCAATCTCTTGACTTTCTAACTCTTGCTGCCACCTACCTGGTCTAAACCACTATCATCTGCCAGCTGGACAACTGCAAAAGCCTCATCACTTTCTTCCTCCCTCCAAGACTGGTTCTCTGTAATCCACTCCCCACAGTCAGAATAATCCTGAAAAACAAACCCCAGGATGACTTTCCTGTTTATAAGCCTTCAGAGGTCCCCATTATCCTTAGGATTACGTCCACATCTGTGTCATAGCTTCAAAGGCCTTTTGTTATCTGGCCTACATCCTCACCTTCATCACAGCCTCACACTCTCCTCACCAGCTGTGCTGAACCACTTCAGTTTACCAAGGCCCTGAGCTGGTGCTCTAACCTCCAGGTCATTGAACATGCTGTTCCCTCTGCCTAAAACGTTCCACTCTTTGGTCTTTTGCCTGGCCAATTCCAATTCATTGTTCGGCCAGGTTAGATTCTCCTACCATCCATTAATCTTGGTTCTACTACACTATGTTGTAGTTGCTTAATTGCCTTCCACACTCATTCCTGTAGATCAGAGATGTCTAGTTTGCCCATTTTTGTACACCTAGGGCTAGGACATGATATGCAGTTAATAAATATTTGGTGCATAAGTGAATGATTATCTCTATTTCACAGATTAGCAACTTGAGGCAAGAGAAGATAAGTGATCCTCTCACCCAGGGACTGGAATCCATGTCACCCTGAATCCAAGGGCTGTCTTCTCGGTGCTCCACAGAGCTCAGTTACACTAGTCTAGAATATTCAGTGGCCCAAAAGAGAGAATAAAGGTAGGGGACATCCACAAGGAAGTGGAATCCGCCAAACCGAGAGATGCTTTTCATCAGGGTTTAATTCAAAGCTGTTTGCTGTCAGGAAGCCTAGTTTTAAGTCTCCTCTAAGCAAGTGTGTGCTGCCTTGGTTCTCAGTTTCTCTATCTGTGAGTGAGGGAGCTGGAGCAAATTATGTTCATGGAGCATGTCTCAGGATCTCCTAGTCTATCTCACTGGCTGTAGATTTACCTCTTCTAAGCACCCTCTTCCATTTCTCCTAGATTCCCGTCTTCTAAAATACACCAGCAACCATCCACCTCCCATAACTTTTCCCACAACAGCCCTTCTACTAGTTAAAAGGAATTGAAACTGGAGTATTTTCAACCTCCCAGTCCAACCCAGCCCCAAATCCACAGAGCCAGGAGGTGCTCATCCTCATCTCTCCTCTCGGGTTTTATTGACTGATGGAAACTACATCTTTGTCAGCCACCAACTCCACAGGGACAGTGCTGGGGACAGGGAACCTGAGATGATGCCAGATTTCAGCCTGAGAGCAGACAGAGAGTTCTGGAAGGTGACCCAAGAGGGAGAAGAGAGAGGAATATGTGAAAAGGCATTGTGGGGTTGGAGGAGATCAAGAAGTTTCTCCTGCCACCTACAACTCCTAGAGTTCAGGAATAAGCAGAGCCTCAGTCCCTGACACTTCTGGACTCCTGCCGAAGAACATGGAGTCAGCCCATGATCTCTAAACACAGCCCAGTTCTTGCTGGCTGCCAGACTTTTATCTCAGCCAGTACAGACTCCAGCCCAACCCAGGAAGGAGGTAAACCAGAGAAGAGAGAAGGAGGCATAGTTAGAGGTGGCCCCTATGATTAGGGCAGATGTAAATGCTGCAGCAAACTGGGCAGAGGCTTTGCATAATGTCACGGCAGCAGCTGCTATTGCTAGAGTTTGTTGGCGGCCCAGTGGAGGACAGGGATGTGGGGACCCATTTCTAGCAGCCAGGGAAGGGGATTGGTGTTTGTGCTATCTGTGTGTTTGGGGAAAGGCAGCCTAACCCCTCAGCCAAGGTTTAGGGGTGGCAGGTCACTGCTGAGACCACAGCCCATGAAACCTGTGGTTGCATTCCAAGCTTCAGAATTTGGGAGTTGTTGGGCCTGGTGGAGGGTGGGGTCTTCTTCTAGAGGCCAGATCATCAGTGAGAGTTCTCTTCTCTGAACCCCCAAACCTCCATAGCTCAGCCAGAGAGAAGAGGAAGTCTCACCTCTCCTTCTTGTGTCAGAAGTGGGGAGGGGAGGAGCATGCAGGAGGCCAGCTTGGGTAGAGGGGCCAGTCCCAGTGTGCTGGGGCAAGGAGGTTGAGGGTCTGAGGAAGCCCAGCACTTCAGCTCCCACAAGGAAAACTATCTGGGGTAGAGGAAGTTTTCCATTCCCTGGCTATTTCCCCACCAGGTAGGCCATTTCATGAAACTCCATTGCATAGTTCTCAGTGGGGGGGCAGAAGGGGTCCCCAGGCCTGCCCTTCTCTACCTTCCCAAAATATGGCTTTGGAAAGGAGTCCCCAAGAATTTGGAGGGCACTCTGGGTGGGCAGGCCTGCCTGTCATAGGGAAGAGATCTTGACAGCCTCGGGAAGGAGGCAAGGGGTACCCAGGCTGGAGTTCCTGAGGGTGCTGCTGGCCCCACCACCACCACCGCCAGGGGAGGAAGGTTGACTCTCATCTGGGGTGTTGACAGGAGGGGTGGGGATACTGATGATGGCAGCCACGAAGTCCCGGCTGTCGCAGGTCAAGTCAAGGCTGTCATGGGGCTTGGCATTGAGGCTTGAGCGGCTGTGGATAAGGGTGGGAATATGGAAGGTTCTTAAAAAGTCATCTTAATACTTGCCACAGCAATCATGACATTTACTGAGTGCCTGTTGGGTCCCTGGCCCTGAGCTCAGTGCTTCCCCTGCACCCTCAATTATGGTGGTGCCAAGTGAGTGCTCTGGAGTCAAACAGTCCTAACCCCTCTTTAACCACTCTAAAGCTGTCTTCTCTCATCTGGAGCATGGAAATAATATTTCCTACCTCAGAGAGGTGTTGTAGGGATTAAATAAGATAATAACTGGTGCAAAGTGCTCAGAATAGTGTCTGAAACACAATGAGCACACACATAAAAGTGTTCTCTATCGTGGTTACTCCTTACAGTGTCAGAGTCTTCACAACAGTCTACAGGAAGATGACACAATCTGGTCCCTATTCCTTTCTGATTTTACCTCCTCCCACTCTTCCCTTCTCTCACTCCACTCTACATGCAGAAGCTTCCTGGTTGTGCCTCTAACCTGCAGACCCATTCCTGCCTCGGGGTCTTCGCATAGGCTGTTTGCTCTACCTGGAAAGCTCTCTCTAGATATCCACATGGCTCATTCCTTCTCTTCCTTCAGGGCTCAACTCCCAATGTCATCTCAGCAAAACCTTCCCCAACCACACTATTAAAACTGCATCACACTCTGTTCTACACTCTGTATCCCCCATCCCTGATTTATTTTTCTCCTTGGCACATAACATACTGCATCATGGATAAGAATCCACCTGCCAATACAGGGGACAGGGGTTCAATCCTTGGTCCGGGAAGATTCCACATGCTGTGGAGCAACTAAGCCCATGCGCCACAACTGCTGAGGCTGTGTGCTGCAACTATGGAAGCCCACACACCCTGGAGCCCACACACTGCAACTGCTGAGCCCATGTGCTGCAACTACTGAAGCCCATGTGCCTAGAAGACTCTGCTCCACAACAAGAGAAGCCACCACAATGAGAAGCCTGAACACCACAATGAAGAGCAGTCTTCTGCTCACTGCAACTAGAGAAAGCCAGTGCGCAGCAACGAAGACACAGTGCAGCCAGAAATAAACAAATAAATAGAACACACTGCACCATCTGTGCTTTTGTTTTTTAACTGTCTCATCCCACTAGAATATTAGTCCCATAATGTCAGGATTTCTGTCTGTTCTATTCACCTCCTAAATTGAACTAAATTCCTAAACTAAAATGAACTCCAGAATGCCCCAAACTGTACCTAGCATACAGTAGGTGCTCATAAATGTTTGTTGAAAGTGCAAATGAAAAATGAGGCGCTCCAAACAAGATAAGCAAACTTCCAGCATGGAGGAGTTTGGATTTGAGCTCGACTGGCGAGATCTGCAGTCATGAAATCTCAGACTCTGTGGTCCAAGCTCTGAGCTTCCCTGGGGAAAGCGGGGCACAGCAGGTGGGGGTCCTCACCTCTGAGGGGCAGGGCTCCTCCGCAGCCCTGCCAGTGTGTCCAGCTCCTGCATGCTACCACGGCTGACCGAGGCAGTGGAGTTGGCAAGGCGGATGGCACGACGCTTGGCCCTGCGGGGGCAGCAAGAAGATAGCAGGCTGCCAGCTCCCACTGGCTGGGAGGACACGGAAGTGCTGCGGCTGGTGCGACTACCCAGCGAGACAGCACCCAGGGCCTCGCTGAAGGTTAGCTCGTCCGTGAACTCATGGCACTGTGGGCAGAATGGAGGCATGATCACAAGGCACCACACAGACACTGACCTCACCCCCAGGCCCTTGCTCAGGCCATTCCTTTCTGTCAGTTGCTCTCTCTTCCCTTCCCCTGCCCACCCTTCAAGACTCAGCTCTACTGGGGCCTCTTCCAGGAAGCCTTGTGTGATTTCTACAGTTAGTAGTGAGCCTCCCATTCCAGGAGGGAGCTAGCTTGGTGGAAAAGGGACCCCCTTCATTCTGCCATACCACCTCTCATTAGGCCTCACCGTCGTCTTCTCTAGACAATGCAGCAAGTGGTGATGTTGCTGCTCGAAAGCAGAGCGGTTCCTGACACACAGTGCCTGCTCCTCCCCACCGCCACTGTCCTGGAGCGGATAGAGCAGAGGGATAGGGTCAGCCCCTTCCACCTCCTGTCGCTGCTCACCTCTCACCCCAATCTGAGCCCCTATCCACCTCAAGGCTCCCATTCTGCTTGTACTGCAGGAAGGCATTGGTTGTACCACTCTTTGCCAACCGAATCCTTGCCAGGCGCACCTTCTACAGAGAGAGGAGAAAAGATCAGGCGGGCAAACAAAAAGAGAATGGCTTGGGGTGTGGGGAATAGTAGGTACTCAGGTGGAAGGTGCAGTTACCTGCTGTGCTCGGCGCTTGTCAGCACGCTGGTTCTGGTGGTAGATGCGGCTAAAGTTGGACACAATGACTGGCACAGGCCGAGCAATGACCAAGACGCCACTGAGTGAGCAGATGGATCCAAAAATCTTGCCAGCAATGGTGCTGGGCACCATATCTCCATAGCTGGGGCCAGGGGAGGTAAGCCAAGGTCAAG
>SJYV01000175.1:0-68673 GCA_006410875.1 Neotragus pygmaeus | reverse complement strand
GGTGTCTAGAGAGGCCAAGAGGAACCAGGAGGAGGAACTAGAGATAGAGAGATGGGCAAGGGCTTGGGGGGATGTAGAGGGACCACGGGGGTGTCTTGAGAGGGTAAGAAGGGGCTAGGGAACATGAAAAGGAGCAGAAAGGGGGCATCTACAGATGCCAAGAAGGATCTGAGGGAGGGTTCAGAGAGACTGAGACAGCTCTAGAGGATTCTGAGGGATATCTGGGGGTGTCTAGGAAGGAGCAGGAAATACTGGGGAGTTGTCTATACTCTCAAGAATTCTGAGGGAAGCAAGAGGGAACTGGAACCAGTTAGTGGGCTTGGAGAGAGGATTGGGGCATCCAGAGGGGTAGAAACAGAACCAGAGGTGTTTGCAAGAGGCTGAGAGTGTCTGGAAGGGGATTGTAGAAGGTCTGAGAGAGTTGAGGAGGGCTGTCCAAACTCTCAAGACTTCTGGGGAGAAGATAAGGGGATTGGAGCCCCCTCATGGGTCTAGGAAAGGGGTTGGTCCATCTAAGGGGTGACTACAGAGCCAGGAAGTTGTAAAGAGGCTGAGAGGTGTTTTGAGTGCCTAAAGCTGCCAAGAACAGCCTGGGGGTGGTGTGTCCACACTCTACAAGAGTTCTAGGGAAGGAAAGAGAGGTAGGGACCCTAGCAGGGCTGGAGAAGGGGGTGGGGTATCTAAAAGGGGAGATATGGGGCCAGGTTATTTTGCAAAGGCTGATGTGTCTGAGAGAGAAGGGTATCTGGTGGGGGCGAGAAACCCTGGTCCACGCTCTCAAGAGTTCCGGGGTAAGGGAAGGGACCTGGGAAACCCCTCAGGGCTGGGACTCAATTGGAAGGAAGTTGGGCACAGCCCCGGAGCTCCCAGAGAATTAAAAAAGGTGAAGAGGAAGGGGGGGTCCCCCTTCAAACGGACTAGAGAATGGGGTGGGGTGTTGAAAGGAAGNAGGGGATGACCGAGGATGAGATGGCTGGATGGCATCACTGACTTGATAGACGTGAGTCTGAGTGAACTCTGGGAGTTGGTGATGGACAGGGAGGCCTGGCGTGCTGCGATTCATGGGGTCGCAAAGAGTTGGGCATTACTGAGCGATTCAACTGAACTGAACTGAACTGATAGTCTATAATTATCTAATGTATGCATGCATCTGTACTCAGTCACTTCGGTCCTGTCTGACTCTTTGCAACGCTATGGACTATAGCCTGTTGAGCCCCTCTGAACATGGGGTTCTCCAAGCAAGAATACTGGAATGGGTTGCCATGCCCTCCTCTAGGGGATCTTCCTGACCCAGGGATCGAGCCCTCATCTCCTGTGTCTCCTGCAGTGCAGGATAATTCTTTACCACCAAGTGACCTGGGAAGCCCTAATCTAGTGTGTGTGTGTGTGTGTGTGTGTGTGTGTGTGTGTGTGTATGTGTGTATAAATATTTTTTATAATATTTATAAGCCTCTTAAAGGCAAATTTATTTATATGCAGCTTGGACAGTAATTAACACACTATGACGTTTTGTCCATGCTATATGAGAAATTATCTTTGAAAAAAAAAGATATTGGAACTTCCCTGGCAGTCCAATGGTTAAGACTCCAAGCTTCCAATGCAGGGCCCTCAGATTCCACCCCTGGTTGGTGAACTAAGATCCCACATGCCGTGTAACATTGCCAAATTAAAAACTGAATCAATAAAATATTCAAAACTTTCCTTGAACTTACCTTTCTGTGACGCCCTTCTTAATCTTCCACTTTTCCTTGTGTGCTCATCGGCCACAGGGCTTTAAGCAACCAGGGAAAGCTTATGGCCAGTTGCCATAACAACAAAGAAATGACCACTGGAGGAGTCCAAAGAGAGAAAGTCCTTGACTGTCTTCCTGGAAATTGATGAGTCAGTCCCCAACAGTGCTGCTGTTTTTGAAAAGTGTTTAAATTTATCATATGAATTATCTCTGTGCTTTTTAAAACCAGTTTTTCCTCACAGTGGCCTTTTCTTGCTGTACTTTAAAAGTCAGAACTATAAGCATCGTGTCCTTTATAATCTATAGAACTTTAAGCCTTTAAAGTGTTATAAGTCAAAGGTAAGAATATTTTATGCCCGTCATGCTCTGTATGCCACTCCAAAATGTGTGACACTGGCATAAGGGTCCTTTTGAGCTGACGGGAATTGAGAAAAAGGACAACCAGGATGAGCGATCTGCATCCCTATCCACCCCCCACCCCACCATCTGCATGAAAGCAGAACAGAAATTCTCATGTGAAGGTGAACCACCCCCCCTCCCCCACCGTCTGCATCAAAGCAGAACAGAATCTGCTCAGAAGCTCCTTGACATCAGGAGCAGCTGCACAACCACAGGCCCGGCGGGGGATGTTGATGCGGTGAGTGAAGACGATCTGGTTTTCCCCATCCACCGTGTGCTCCTGGAAGCTTTCCCGGGGCTCTGATGGTGGGGCCAAGTCTTTCTCCCCGCTGGCAGATTCCAGATCTACTGAACACTGGGAGCCCATCGGCAGTTTGATATTGTAGACGTGATTAAACACCACCGGCTGGTTCTCCTCTGGCAGGGTGACATTCACTCCACTCTGTCGCTTGTGCCGGATGACTTTCTTGAGGACGCCACCTTCGGCCAGAAGGGCAAGCAGAGCTAGGAAGAGGCCTCCCCATAGCCGAGTCATGACCCCCATGGTGGAGGTGAGTTTGGCTGAATGTCTCAGGGTGCTCGTGGTTCTAGGGTATCTCACTCTTAGGTAGAATTGGGAATTCGGAAGCAGAGAGCAGNTGGAATGAAAACTGACCTTTTCCAGTCCTGTGGCCACTGCTGAGTTTTCCAAATTTGCTGGCATATTGAGTGCAGCACTTTCATAGCATCATCTTTTAGGATTTGAAATACCTTAACTGGAATTCCATCACCTCCACTAGCTTTGTTCGTAGTGATGCTTCCTAAGGCCCACTTGATTTCACATTCCAGGATGTTTGGCTCTAGGTGAGTGATCACACCATCGTGATTATCTTGGTCGTGAAGATCTTTTTCATATAGTTCTTCTGTGTATTCTTGCCACCTCTTCTTAATATCTTCTGCTTCTGTTAGATCCATGCCATTTCTGTCCTTTATTGAGCCTATCTTTGCATGAAATGTTCCCTTGGTATCTTGAAATTTTTTGAAGAGATCTCTAGTTTTTCCCATTCTATTGTTTTCCTCTGTTTCTTGGCACTGATCACTGAGGAAGGCTTTCTTATCTCTCCTTGCTATTCTTTGGAACTCTGTATTCAAATGGGTATCTCTTTTATTTTCTCCTTGCCTTTGGCTCCTTTTCTTTTCACAGCTATTTGTAAGGCCTCCTCAGACAGCCATTTGCCTTTTTGCATTTCTTTTTCTTGGGGATGGTCTTGATCACTGCCTCCTTTACAATGTCATGAACCTTCGTCCATAGTTCTTTAGGCACTGTGTCTATCAGATTTAATTCCTTGAATCTATTTGTTGTGTCCACTGTATAAGTGTAACGGATTTGATTTGGTTTAGGTTATACCTGAATGGTCTAGTGGTTTTTCCCTACTTTCTTCAATATAAGTCTGAATTTGGCAAAAAGGAGTTCATGATCTGAGCCACAGTCAGTTCCTTTTCTTGTTTTTGCTGACCGTATAGAGCTTGTCCATCTTTGGCTGCAAAAACATAATCTCATTTCAGTATTGACCATCCGATGATGTCCATGTGTAGAGTCTTCTCTTGTGTTGTTGGAAAAGGGTGTTTGCCATGTAGAAGGTATGTAGAAGTGATCAAAGAGTGTCTGTCAATTTGCCTAAAGCTGGAGTGTATGGATTTTGTTTTATTCATTTATTCATCACACTTTATCAGCCATCTTCCATGAGCTAGGAGCTATGATATATCCTGATGATATGTCTATCATCATTTAGGCCTGCCCCTAAAGAGAGCACAGTCTGATGGAGGGACAAGCTGGAAAACAGACACGGCAATACATCCGTGTGCAGTGCTGTGTTAGAAACAAGCCAAGGGAGGGGTGGGAGCAGAAGGGAGACAGGGAGAGAGGTCCAGCCAGGGAACGTCTCATGGAGGAGGTGACAGCTGAGCCCAGCCTTGACTGACAAATGGGGACTGTCCTGGCAAAGGGCAGGCTATGGGGAGACAGCAAGGACATTCAAGTAGACAAGAAGCTAGGACATGTCAACAGAGTTCAAGGCTACAGACAGTTCAGCCAGTCTGGGAGGTGGAGGTGGTCAAGGTGATTGGGGATGGTGAGATATGACACAGAAGAGTCCTTGTAATACGTGGATGCCCTGCTAAGGAGTTTGGATCTCATCATAAACACTTAGAAGGGCCACTAAAGGATTTTAAAAGAGAGGGAAAAGAGGCTGACATAAACTAATTTATACTAAAAGTTTGCCACGTGGGTGGGTTGGGATGTGAAGAGGGATATAAGGTTAGTAGCAGTTTAAAATGTGTATTTTTATCCAATTACACACACCCCTTTTTAGAGATGCATATAGTTGGACACTGAAAACAGATGGATTCCTATAAAGTAAATTGTGGTTGAAACTTTTACAAATAGAATGGTTTTACATATTACATCTTTAAAAATAAAATCACTTTACATGTTATTTAGGTGAGTTCATTATTACCATTCCTGTATTACTATATTAATGTTGTTATAAGTATATATGAATTAAAACAAATCTATCTCTAAAAATCAAAGATTCATTTTCCATTGCATATACTCTAAGGCTGTGATGTCATACATGTAAGTTTTATGTACAATATCAGGTATTTTTTTTATAGTTTTTCTTTTGAACTCATTTTATTTTTTTAAAATATTTTTTGTGGGCTGCCCAGGTAGTGCAATTTTTTCTTTTAAACTCATTTTTAAAAATTTTATTTTTCAATGGTGGAAAATTGCTTTATTATTTTGTGTTGGTTTCTGCCATACAGTAGTGTGTTAAGTCACTTCAGTCGTGTCCGACTCTGTGCGACTCCATGGACGGCAGCCCACCAGGCTCCGCCATCCCTGGGATTCTCTAGGCAAGAACACTGGAGTGGGTTGCCATTTCCTTCTCTAACGCATGAAAGTGAAAAGGTCAAAGTGAAGTTGCTCAGTCATGTCTGACTCTTAGCGACCCCATGGACTGCATCCTACCAGGCTCCTCTGTCCATGGGATTTTCCAGGCAAGAGTACCGGAGTGGGGTGCCGTTGCCTTCTCTCAGCCATAATTATATATTATATATACATCCCTTCCCTCCTGAGCCTCCCTCCCCTCCTGCCATCCCACTGCACAGGTCATCACGGAGCACTGAGCTGAGCTCCCTGTGCTACATAGCAGCTTCCCCCCGGTTATCTTTTTCACACATGGTAGTGTGTATATGTCAATGCTACTTTCTAAGATCACCGAGCCCCACCTTCCTCTGCCGTGTCCACAAGTCCATTCTCTGCTAGGTTCATCAGTACCATTTCTCTAGATGTAGAGAACCAAGTTGCAAAAAAAATGTCAGAGATTTCCCATGTACTATGAATGCAGCTTCATCTATTGCTAACAACTCATACAACCATCTTGCAGTAATAACAATCAGGCAAATAAAATTGGTGCAATGCTCTTAACTATTTACAGATCTTATTCAAATTTAGGAATACATTATTAATACTTCCTAAGCCTTGATTGTGCAGTAGTTTGAGCATTCTTTGGCATTGCCTTTCTTTGGGATTGGAATGAAAACTGACCTTTTCCAGTCCTGTGGCCACGTATGGATGTGAGAGTTGGACTGTGAAGAAGGCTGAGCACTGAAGAATTGATGCTTTTGAACTGTGGTGTTGGAGAAGACTCTTGAGAGTCCCTTGGTCTGCAAGGAGATCCAACCAGTCCATTCTGAAGGAGATCAGCCCTGGGATTTCTTTGGAAGGAATGATGCTAAAGCTGAAACTCCAGTACTTTGGCCACCTCATGCGAAGAGTTGACTCATTGGAAAAGACTCTGATGCTGGGAGGGATTGGGGGCAGGAGGAGAAGGGGACGACCGAGGATGAGATGGCTGGATGGCATCACGGACTCGATGGACGTGTCTGAGTGAACTCCGGGAGTTGGTGATGGACAGGGAGGCCTGGCGTGCTGTGATTCATGGGGTCGCAAAGAGTCAGACATGACTGAGCAACTGAACTGAACTGAACTGAAGAAACTTAGCACATACACGCTGGGGTGTTGAAAAGTCATGCAGAAGACAGCAAAAGTGAACAGATAAGAGAAATAGGGCATGACTATCTCACAAAACCGGTGAGATATATTGCAGGGGAAGAGCTCAAGTTACCTAGGGTTATGGTTTGTCCATCCAAGTGCTACAGAGTGTGAGACAGGGCCAGAGAGCTGCAGGAGGAAACAAGGGTTCGAGTTCAATGACTTGTCATGGGGGCTGCCCTTGGGTTCTAGATCATTCCTTCAACTTGGGAAGACTCCACTGTGATGTTGCTGGTCATCCTCTGGAGTTTGAAAGAACCAGTTTGAGCAGTTGCTATGCTTTTCAGAGCTTTATGCCTTCTACTTAGACACCAACCTCCTTTGTACCCTCTATAATGGGATGTGGAAGAGAGAAACTGGCACCTCGGGTTGCTTTCTATGGGTGCTTCCCCGGAGCCAACAGTACCTCAGTGGCCCCCATCTTTCTTTGTGCTCCCGTTCCTTCTATTTTCTCTCTATTCTGTTAAGCATCCAATTACACTGAGGCTCACAATGTTCTGTTCAATAATGGTCCTTTTCAGCCTTCTTCCTTGTTCAGAGGATGATAAAACAGAAAGCTCACGCAGCTCAGCTCTATGTCGAGTCACCAGTATTCATAATGAAAAGGATTATTTCTCTAGAGAGGCAGGATAAGACTCTTGTCCCGTTTTCTACCACCCTTGCTCTTCGCTGCCTGTCGGATGATTCTCCACCCACGCCAGTACAGACTCATTCAATTCACTTTGGAGAGGGTGAAAANCCAGTACTTTGGCCACCTCATGCGAAGAGTTGACTCATTGGAAAAGACTCTGATGCTGGGAGGGATTGGGGGCAGGAGGAGAAGGGGACGACCGAGGATGAGATGGCTGGATGGCATCACCGACTCGATGGACGTGTCTGAGTGAACTCCAGGAGTTGGTGATGGACAGGGAGGCCTGGCATGCTGCGATTCATGGGGTTGCAGAGTCGGACACAACTGAGCAACTGAACTGAACTGAATGCAAATATAGGGGAGTTCCAGGTAGCTCATGGTTAAGAATCTGCCTGCCAAGCAGGAGACTCAGGTTTGATCCCTGGGTCAGGAAGATCCCCTAGAGGAGGAAATAGCAGCCCACTCCAGTATTCTGCTTGGGAAATCCCATGGACAGAAGAGCCTGGCAGGCTACAGTCCATGGGGGTCACAGAGAGTCGGACATGGCTGAGCGATGCATGTGAACTTTCCCTGGAAGAGATGAGTTCACACAAGTAAACCTCGGAGATGGCAAATCTGAAAAGCAGTAGAGAAAGCTGCTGTTCCTCTCTCACACCCTCCCAAGATATAACCCCCAGGCCCAGATGGCTCCACACATGACTGCCACCAAATCTTTACCAAACAGATGATTCTCAGCATATTTAAGTGGTTAAGCAGTCCAAAAAGAAATCTGATTCTTTTTTAAAAGCCCACCAAAATGCTAATTATAAAATTTAATGAAGACAAGATAAAAAGAGAGCTTAGACTAATCTCACTTATGAATACTGATGTAAAATTGTAATAAAATGATACAACTAGAGTATGGCAGCAGCATATTGAAAGAATAATATCCCTTGGCTAAGATGGGTTCATACCAGAGATGCAAGACTGATTCAATATTAGAAAGCCATTAATATGATTTACCATATAAGTAGATCAAAAGGAATCACATAATTATGTTCTTTGATGTTGTAAAGATATTTGATAAAGCAAAAAAATGAGAGACACTATCTACAAATCATATATCCAATAAGGGGCTTGTATCCAGAATATGTAAAGAACTCTTACAACTTAACAAGAAGACAAGTAACCCAACTAAGAAATGGTTTAAGGCTTTGAAGGGCTTCCCTTGCATCTGCAATGCAGGAGGCCTGGGTTCGATCCCTGGGAAGATCCCCTAGAAAAGGGAAAGGCTACCCACTCTAGTATCCTGGCCTGGAGAATTCCATGGACTGTATAGAGTTGCAGAGAGAATTCCGTGGACTATATAGGGTGGCAAAGAGTCAGACGTGACTGAGTGACTTTCACTTTCTTCTGAAGATGCATTTCTCAAAAGAAGATATATAGCCAACAAGCATGTAAAAAGATGTTCAATGTCATTAGCTTTTAGGGAAATTCAGTTCCAAACCACAATGAGATACCTCTTCACACCCCCTAAGATGGCTAAAATTAAAAAAAAAAAAAAAGGTAACAAGAATTGGTGAGGATGTGGAGAAATTGGAATCCTTACACACTGTGGGTGGAAATGTAGAATGGTATAGCTGCTTTGGAAAACATTCTGGCTGCTCCTCAGAGTGTTAAACGTACAATGACCACATGACCCAAACACACATGGATTGCTTTGGTGGATTTAGTAGAGCTGAAGGTTACCATTGGGTGTCCTTAGAGATAAGGGTCTCCCAGCTCTTCTAATGAGTTATTTATCTATCTGGCGGCGTGTGGGCTCTTTGTTGGCAGCGCACAGACTGTCTCGTTATGAAGGGCAGGCTTAGTTGCACTGGCATGTGGGATCTTAGTTCCCTCACCAGGAATTAAACCCATGGCCCGTGCATTGGCAGGTGGATTCTTAACCACTGGACCACCAGGGAAATCCCCTGAGATTTAGACTCTGCATCTGCGTTCATCCATAGAGGCACAGGAGTGAGCTGAGAGCTATGGACCTGGAGAAGATAGTGTGCATAGACAAATCAGGACACGTGGTAGGAGTATTTAGGAAATTCTCAAGTACTGGAAATCACGGTTTGATTCTCTGTTTTGGTTTTTCAAATTTTTTGATTGTCTAGAGATTGAAGAAAATAACGGAGAACATGTTTTTCTTTTTAAATTATAGTGTAATGGCTTTACAGTGGTGTTAGTTCCTGCTGTACAATAGCATAAACCAGCTCTGTGTATCCATATATCCCCGCTCTCTTGGGCCTCCCTCCCACCCCCCTGGGTCATCACAGAGCCCTGAGCTGAGCTCCTGAGGCTGTACAGCAGCTTCCCACCAGCTGGCTATTTTATACACGATACTGTATATATGTTAATGCTGCTCTCTCGGTTTGTCCTATCCTTTCCTTCCCAAGCAAATGTTAATAAGGCAAATTACATTTTGAAATGCATTGGGTATAGAGCTGTTCGTTTGTGTTAAACAGTGCAAAACATTGAGAAAACACTCTTTTAGGGTGTTCTAAAATTGTTATCTGGTTAAGCCAAGGGATCATTCACACACTGAAGTGTGAGTGATACTCTGACATGTACCTTTGCTGGTTCACTTTTATCTTGTTAACATGAAAGAAACTCTCGACCAACACTCACAGGGAAATCACACATTCATCAGCTCAGTGGTGATTTATCATGATAACCTGGTCTTGTCAAGTGATGATCAAATTGTAACTATAGGTTGGCTATGGGTACAAGAGTCCAGCAAAACCTATGAAAGCATTCTGTGTGGCTATATGGAATTTAAGATTAAGAATATTGTGTATTTTACTATTTTTTAGACTGGTCGCAGGTAGTTTATATCAGTAAAGTTTATAGTAAACTTATGTATGTGTGTATATATACTTTTTATCTCAGAGAGCTGATTGCTAAACTTTGATCAGAACATCATGTCAGGGAATTCCATGGCAGTCCAGTGGTTAGAAGCCCCTGCAGGGGGCACAGTTCAATCCCTGGTCAGGGATCTAAGATGCCATAAGCCTTGCTTTGTGGTCAAAAACAAGAAAAAAAGAACACCACTTCTTAGGCCCCTCAAAATGTGGACAAAACTCTGAGCAAAAGTGGGGAATCTTCAGCTTGGCTAAGATTGTTTCCACTCTTGATGGAATGGGAAGCCAAGATATAACTTCAGTTATAGAGAAAAGACTGTTATATTTCTTACACTTCTCAAATTATGAACATGTTTACAATTTGTACCTAATTCTCATCTCAAAGGTCTTAGTTGATTAAGAAGCTTCTGAGACTGCAGTGCCCTGTGTTTCTGCCTTCAGCGGCATGTCCCCACACGGGGAATGAGCAGGCTTCCAACCCTGTTGGAATAATATTGATGGTCCGCTCCCGGTCCTGACACATGAGAGAAGTCAATGTGGGTCAGTGAGTCCTGAAGCGGACATAAATCCCGAGGCTGCCTCCCATAACCCTTGAACTTTCAGCAGCTGCTGCCTTAAAGTAATTGGCTGAGTTGTTGGCAGTGAGGGTGGAGGGAAGGGGATGCTAGGGGCTCTATAGAACCGAGACCTTTACATGGACTCCCATGATTTCCATCCCACACTTAAGGCTGCCCTGGAAATTTATAGACTGTGGTTTGGAAATAATTACAAGTACTGGACATGTTTTTTGTGCCTGCAGATCAGTGGAATGAGAATTTCTGAATGTTCTAAGAAATGCCCTAGATAAATCAGATGTGCCTAGTAGAGACGGAGGGCTGTGTCTCTCAGGGGTTTTGCCAGGCATGACTCCTGATTGTGGGCAGTTCAGCTGCTTCAAGTCTGCAAGGAAAGTTTCAGCCAAGAGCATCAGTCCTTTGGGCCATGTTCTCTAGCCCGGCCGAGACTCAAGTTGGGGGACACTGGATGTAAAAGTGCCCAAGGGGCTTCCCTGAAAGAATCCTGCCTTCATACTGACCTTGTAAAATGTTTAAAATATATTAATTTTTTTAAAAGCAAGGTAAGACCATATATGCATAATGCTATTTAATGCTCTTCTCGTAAAAATACAGTCAAACATACTGCATTAACATTTTACTGGAAGCACAAATACCAGAATTGTGGTTATCACTGGGTGGGATTGATTATAGGCAATTTTTTTTCTCTTGGTGGTTTTCTATATTTTATAAGCATCCTTACAGAGCATGTGCTGGTTTTGTCATTGGAAAAATAAATGCTATTTTTCAAAAAATGTATGTAGCAGGGAGAGAAGGAGAAAGAGAAAGAGGGCGACAAATGAGAAAAAAAACATAAACATTAAAAAAAAAAAAACCACTTCCATTTAGAACCCCTTTCAGCAGCTGGGTCCAGGGTGGTCACTTAGCCATGAGCCCCATGTTGGAGCCAGTCCTGACCCACAGCACCCTAAGTTCCTAAATCACTGCAAAGTCCTGGGGTGACAAACTGAAGGCCCAATTCAGCAAGGGTGGCTCAGAAGCCATCAGCTTGGATCACAGTGGCCCACAGCCAGCGTTCTGGACCTCCCAGGAAACCAGGCTCTACAAGGATAGCTGGTAGAGAGATGCCAGCCCCTCTGGTTGCTCAACTCAACACCCTCCTTTCAACGAAAGAAAGAGACAACCAGCTTCAGCCATGTCCCATGTCCATGAGGGACGCTCCGCCGTGGCTAGCTGGCTGAATGGATGGATGCACTTTTGTTTTGCACAGGATAGGAGACTGCTTCCACGCAGGGCGTGGGTGAGGAATGGTTTGCACCAGAATCGCACATATATCTCGGCTCTTGCACGTGTTGTCGGGCTGATGTACTGCTGCCGCAAACCACTCTGGATACTTAAAATCCAGGAGGCATTTTTCAAGTTCTGCTTCCAGTAGCTGGTATTCGAGGGCTTAGACACAGGGTATTGATGTGTCCTGGGATCAGAGCAAATCGCTCTCAGAAAATAGAAAAGTACTGCAACCCATGAAGGACTGGAATTTTAGCCCAGCGTTTGCATGGAGCCCGTCAATTTCTCACTTCTAGGCTCAGAGTCAGAGGCCAGCATTTAGAGAACTATATGCTGCTCTACTCATGTGGATGATAGAAATCTAGAATTGATGCTCTTCCAAAATGATTATTTTGAACAGACTCTTCTGCTAAAATTTGACTGTGAGTTGTCACTACTGATTCACTTACAGGCATCTCTGGAGATGTGACGCAACAAACTTTACAAACTTCCCTGGGCTCCCTGGTACATTGTCTTTATTTTTCTTTTTTTTATTTTTTATTTTTTCAAAGAAAACATTTTAAATCTTAGAGTGTAATACCTTAATAATTACAGTTGTACCAGCTATATCATCACTACTTTTACACTTGCTTCTGAACATCCTGGGCTTGAAATAAAGATACTATACTACTGTGCTGTATACAGTACTGTTCTGTAAAGTTCACAAAAGAACAACGGCTTGTAGAGCTGGGACATTGTCTTTAAAGTGAGGGTCTGCAAGTACAGCCTGAAAGAGCCTAGAATAGACTCTCCAGAAACCAGGCACAGAGTCGGAAAGAAAGAAAACCCACAGCTCACTTGTCCGTATCTTTCTGCTTGGCTTCCACAGGAATATGGGGAGGAACTATTCCATTATGCTCAGGGCCAGGAAAATAGGGAAGGAAGTTAAGGGCATGAATTTTGGAGACATGGATTTGAGTCCTGGTTTAGCTGTTCATTTGCTATATGCAACCTCTCTGAGCTTCCTATGTAAAACCAAGACAGTAAAAGAATTCTGTCATGGGTGATTTTAAGAAAAGTCAGTATTGGTAGTGGTGATGATGATAGTGATGGTGGCTGTGGTGAAGGTTTTTGTAATTTAAAGGCAGGACTAATTGGAGGGGGTGAAGGGTGGTGGTAGCTGGTACTCTGGCCAGAAGGGAGGCAATGAACAGGAGAGAAATGAACGTTTTCAGCCTAACTAGATTTTGAAAACTCTGTAATTGTGCTTTGTTTATGGGACAAAGAGATGTTCTGGAAGTATTTTTAGAGCCTTCTAAATGACACCTCCCGTGGGTGACTTTTCTTTTTTGATTTCAGGAAACCACTGTCAGGGCCTTAGGGCTATGAAACTGTGGTCCTGGTACACTTCCTGTCCTGAAGTTCCTTGCAGACAGGAAATAACTGCTTCTGCTGTCACCTGCTCCAATTTCTCCTTCCAAGGGTTCCCAGGGCCATCCTATCCTGGAGCTTGCTGCTCTAGGTTTAACTTCCATTTCTCACGTCCACCAGCCTCTACGTAGGACTCAGAGGTCGTTTAGGGGGAGGTCTTGCAAAGAAAAGGTGCTTCTGTCTCTGGGGAACCAGGGCATGTCTGACCTCATCCTGCTGTGAGGATGGTTCTGCATTGGCGCCCTATGGGAAGGCTCTGTCTGGACTTTCAGATATTCCTCAGCTGTCAGTTTGGGAGCGTTAGATTATTTGGAGAGGGACAGCTCACCTGGGAAGGGCTAGATCTCCTGGAAGAGGTGGATCATCTGGGCATGGATGCCAGGGACACGTTGAGAGAACAGGAGCCAGGCTCACGCTGTGCGCTCTTTTTAGCCCAGAGCCACTCAACCAGAGCACAGCTCCCAGCACCGGTGGAGATGGAGAAGAAGCAAGTGGGTCACACGGAGCAGACCAAGGACTTTGAGGAGGAGCTGCCAGTGGGCTCCCAAGCTGCTCGATGCAGAAGCGTGACCTGAGGTTGATCTTGAAGGCCAGGCTTGGAGATGGGTCCCAAGCTCGCTAGTTTTCCCAGGGCGTTCACTTTCAGGATCTCTTTTTGTCCTCACCTACACCCCAGGATCATTGGTTCAATGGACATGAGTTTGAGCAAATTCTGGAAGATAGTCGAGGACCGGGAAGCCTGGCATGCTGCAGCCCGAGGGGTTGTGAAGAGTCGGACATGACTGAGCAAATGAACAACAATAACACCCTGGAAGAGAGGACGGACAACCCCCTGAGCCCATTTTACACAACTCAGACAGGGCAGAGTGATGGTCCCATTCCTAGTTTATTCTTTTTTTTTTTTTTTCGCCTGAAAGAGGTTAAAAACAGTGTCTGTTGAAGAATTCCTCAAGGACTTAGTTAACCGCATCCCATTACTCTTCACAGTCATTCTGGAGCAGTGGGTGGCTAATATTACATGATTATAATGATCATTATCATGACATAGAATCCCTGGGAACCTGCGGCACAGCCTTCTTACTGCCATACTTTTCTGTGGCACATACTAGGGGCAAGAGTGTGTGTATGTATATGTATGCATGCCTGCGTGCTAGGCTGCTCAGTCGCATCCTACTCTTTGTGGCCCTAAAGAATGTAGCCCATACAGTCCAGGCTCCTCTGTCCATGTGATTCTCCAGGTAAGAATACTGTAGTGGGTTGCCATGTCCTCCTCCAAGGGATCTTTCTGACCCGGGGATCGAGCCTGTGTCTCTTACATCTNTTACTACATATTGGAAATTTCATGTACCAAAATTTTGATTTTAGAAAGTAGCCAAAAAGAAAAATTACACATGTAGAAACTGTTTTTTACAAGAAAGTTCTTATCAATAATAATAGTTTAATAATAATATATAGTAGTGACCAATGACATTTATTAGAAGAATCTGGCTTTATACTATGTACTTATTTATATTACCTAACTATAATTTTAAAAAACTGAGAACCAACTGTAAGTATAAAAGGGCTGTATTGCATGTAGAAAATTTTTAAAAATATAAAATCTGTTAAAATTATATTTTTTAAACCAGTGCACTACACACCATCAATTCTAAATGTCACTTATAAAGTGCTCCTCTACAGACATCTTTATGTTCTCCACAATTACTATGATTACCACTAAAATTTAATGATATAGACATCAAATTAAGAATTTAAAAATCATGTTATTTCAGAAATACTCCTTTTGTGTCATGTTAGTTTTCCAAATTTCCAGTTATATAGCCAGCCTCCAACACACAGACTCAGCTATGAGTATTTATTTAGAGACTCATTACCTAATTATTTAAAATCGTTGAGTTCAATTCAGGTGTAGGTTGTGACTCCAACTCTTGTGATGCTACCTATTCCTATATTTACACACTAGTTTTAAGTAAACAATGTTAGCAAAGTAATTGTAAAGAGGAAAATGCAGAACTAGAGTTACTTCAATTCTGTTATTTTATACTCCTTTGGAAGGTACTGGTAAGGTAGGTTTCATTTTGAATTCTCCTCTTGGCTTATAGACAGCTATCATTTCACTGTGCATTCATATGACTTCTAAACTCATCATGAGTGCTTCACGCACACGATCTCGTCTAACTCTAATTAATATCTCTCAAAAGCCCTGGCTCTAACTACCCTTACGTGGAGGTTTAGGACTTCAACATATGACTCACTGCGGGGGATGGGTGAGGGCGGCAGAGAAGGGGAACAAACATGCACTGCATAATGTTTAATGGTTTAGGAGAAATGGATTTATAGTCTACTTGTGCTGAAGTCAAAAGTATATTTTCAGCTTCACTGAAGTAAATTAATATGTAATCCATTGTTGCTTGCATAGATCATTGCTGATTAAAAAGAGTTATTCAGATTTTTCTCAGTCTAACAGTTTTCTGTAATTATAATGTCTGTACCACATTGCTTTTTTCACCCTGTTGTATGATGATATTGATTATACATGTCATGTTTAGTCACTCTAATGAGATTGAATGAAAGCTGTGTTCAGAAATGACACAGCACATTACATATTCTCTTATATGTGGTCAAGTATATTTGAGGGTTTGTTCTTCACAGGTAATCCCCAAGGACTTTGACAAAAGGGAATTGAAATCATTGATGTTTCTCTTATTGTGGGTTGAATTACAATTCAAGCTAGTGCATAAGATCATATTAATCCTGAAGACTTTCTTAGGGTAGCCTATATCAAAAGAGATATGTGACATATGTATATATTCCTAAAGATATTTAAGCACCTATCACAACATAAAGTTTGAATTAAAATATAGGAATCAGAGCTTTTAGCAAAGGATGTACTCTGTGACATCACTTTTGTATGACTAATTTTGACAGTTCAGAACTTTGTGAAACCAAACACAGATGATCATGGAAAAAGCCCAGAGGCTTTTGAATCAAATGAAATTAAGCCTCAACACTGCTGGGAAGTAGATGCATCTTAATCTTTTAGATTAGAGAAGAGTAAAATGGAGGCTGAAAAATGTTAAATGAATTGCTTAAGGCCACTCATTAAAAGCATCACTGGCCTTTCTGAAGTATTTTATCAGATGAAAGCCAGACTAATTCCATGATTTTATTATACTCATTGTGATTAGCTAGTTAGTAGATATTTTCTTTTATCTGGAAAAATTGTAGATTTACAACTTTTGTTTGTAGTCTTGAGGAGTTGGAGAGTGACATAGGAACACAAATTTATGCTTTACAGTATTTTCAATGTCTAGAAACCATGAATCTTGTCTCCCTATACCCCAAACCAATAAAGTGTCTTCCAAATTAATGTACTTATGTTGACTGAAATAAAATTCTACTATATTGACTATAAAAAATATCTAGTATATTCTCTCACTTTGTTGTTTTCCTTTGCTGTACACTGAGAAGTTAGCCCTCTTTCCATAAGTAAGGGAATCTTCTCATTACTTTCATATATTAAAAGGGAATCAGGCCTGGGTAAATTTCTGTATTTCCGTTTAATGGTGGATTTAAGTAAGCCAGTATATAGCTTTAATGTAATTTCTATAGAGTATATGTTTTAACAGAGATGAAATATTGGGGTATAATCATTATAGTTTATTGTAAAGGGAACTTCAGTGGCACACCCTATAGAAGTATCACAGGATAAACTAGAACTTATAAGACTAGACCAAATGCCATGAAATATATTAGGAAACAATTCTCCATAATTTTGAAATTTTTCTCATATTTGATTGACTCTAAAAATAATCAGAGTTCTTCAAAATAAGTCTGTTTTAAAGACTTTGAAAGAATTCCAAACAGAATATTTTTAAACATTTTCAGTTGCTATAGTTTTATATTTGGAGCTCTGGAATGTATTTTTCAAAGTTTTCCCAGTCCAAACTTAATGATCTCTGCTTGATAAAAGTAATCATGTCTGCCTGGAATATATCTCAAAGAAATTTTAAATATTCCAATCAAGTACTTCCATCAAGTATTCATTCTCATATGCTGAATTCACTGTAACATTAGTATAAAAAGGAGAGAAAAGTATTTTTTGCAGCAGTGCAGTGGCAGTACACTTCAGTTCCCATCAAATCTACGTGACCATTTCTAGTCTAAGTCTCAGAGTAGAGAGAGAATAATTGTTTCTCTTAAATGAGAGCAAAGGATGCCCAAAGGCATTTCAGTCAATTAACTAGTTCATCCATTCAGTCATGTCCAACTCTTTGCTACCCCATGAATTGCAGCATGACAGGCCTCCCTGTCCATCAAAAAATCCAAGACTCTACTCAAATTCATGTCCATAGATTCAGTAATGGCATCCAGCCATCTCATCCTCGGTTGTCCACTTCTCCTCCTGCCCCTATTCCCCCCAGCACCAGGGTCTTTTCCAATGAGTCAACTCTTTGCATAAGGTGGCCAAAGTACTGGAGATTCAGCTTTAGCATCAGTCCTTCCAATGAACACCCAGGACTGATCTCCTTTAGGATAGACTGGTTGGATNGCTCCTCTGTCCATGGGGATTCTCCAGGCAAGAATACTGGAGTGGGTTGCCTTGCCCTCCTCCAGGGGATTTTCCTGGCCCAGGGATCGAACTTGTTTCTCCTTCACTGGCAGGCGGATTCACCAGGGAAGCCCTCTAATTAATGACACAAAGATGCAAATTACAAGCACGTGTTATTTTAGTGACTCTGTAGCCCTCTAGGGCCCCCAGGAAATACCTGTTTGTGATGATTCGGTTGATAATCAATGAAGTGGGGCAGAAAGGTAATGAAGGGGAGGATTTGCAGCTCATCAAGCTGGGTAGGAAGAGAGAGCAGGACAAATGTGCCCTGTGAGATGCCCGGGGGTTCTTCTTCACATGCCAGATTGATTCCTGGTTCTTATCTTTCAGCACCACCCTTCAGGATGTGGGGCTGAGGGCCTGGGGAGGGGGCAGAGTGATTTATGGGGGCCGTCAGCAGCAGTTACAGGGAATGCATCATTCCTGTGTGCTCTTTGCTGGGACTACATGCTTCTGCTCTTGGAGTACCTGTCCCCAGCTTCAGGGGATGCGTGGGACCCAGGGCATCTCGGAGCAGTCTGGGTCCTGGAGTTGCCAGTCCAGGCTCCCCGGGGTTAGTCCTAAGAGCCTTCCAGCTACTCACTACTTTCTGAAGACCCTGAGGTCTCGACTCAGATCTGTCTATTATCCTGCTCCTGTAATTGGGGAACCATGGGCAGAAAAATTGCAGTCTTTTTGGAATGTTATCTGGGGACTTGTTTTTCAACTCTGTTGTAAATTTCTTAGAGGAGAATATGTGTATTTGTGCTAAGTCGCTTTAGTCGTGTCTGACTTTTTGCAACCCTATGGACTGTAGCCCACCAGGTTCCTCTGTCCATGGGATTCTCAAGGCAAGAATACTGGAGTGGGTTGCCATGCCCTCCTCCAGGGGATCTTCCCAACCCAGGGATCAAACCCATGTCTCTTAAGTTTCCTGCATTGGCAGATGAGTTCTTTGCCAGTAACACCACCTGGGAAGCCCAGAGGTTTGTAAAATATATTACCCTGGTAATCACTCATTACTTTTTCAAAGTGTAGGCAGGCCTCAGAGAGATTGCAAGTTCAGNTGTCTCTTAAGTTTCCTGCATTGGCAGATGAGTTCTTTGCCAGTAACACCACCTGGGAAGCCCAGAGGTTTGTAAAATATATTACCCTGGTAATCACTCATTACTTTTTCAAAGTGTAGGCAGGCCTCAGAGAGATTGCAAGTTCAGTTCCAGGCAGGCGTGATAAAGAGAATATTGCAATAAAGCAAGTCACACACAGTTTTAAATTTCCCAGTGCATATAAAAGTTTACTCTGTACTGTAGTCTATTAAGGGTGCATTAGCATTATGTCTAAAAAAGCAATGTACATACCTTAATTTAAAAATAATTTATTGCCGAAAAAGTACTAACCATCCTCTGATAATTCAGGGTTGCCACAAAGCTTCAAACCTTCCATTTGTAAACAACACAATATCTGTGCAGCATACGAAAACGAGGCATGCCTGTGTAGGAGGCAGCATATTGGATCACATGGAAACACCCTGAGTTAAATGGGTTTGTTTTATAACTAAATAAACTGCATTTGAACTTGAATCTTTCCTGATCTAAGCTTTAAATCTGAATTATTACTCAAGAGTGATTAATGCCATGGAAAAGTGAGCTAAACTTTTCCTTATCAAGTGTACACACAGAAAGAGAATGGGGGGGAGAAGCAAAATTTATTAATTAATATTTATAAGAATTGTCTCTGGGATGTAAGATTATGGGCCATTTAAATGTTTAATATTTTTACTGCCAAATTTTGAAAACGAACGTGTATTTTTCATACAATCAGGAAAATGTTATTTTCAAAAGAGTCAGTATCCTCAGTACAGTTGACAAATACTTGTTGTGTGAGAGCGGGGTGTGCACAGACATGGCGGATGGACATTCATCCTTACTCTGAAACAAGATGAGCGGGTCTGAAAGCTACTGTGCTCTCCAGCTCCACCTCCTGTCCCCACGGCCTCTATCCCAGCCTTAAATATTACCTCCGTGCAGTTCTGTTTATTTCCTTTGTTAAAGAGCAAATGCACGCTGCAGGTCACTTGGTCCTCGTGGACATCTATGCTCAGGTTGCCCTAGAGAGAGAGAAGCCCGAGGGATTCTTTTAATCCTCAGGGCAGACAGCTTCTCCTTTGATTTAACTGATCCCTTCTGCTGTTTATGTTCAGTCATTGACTTGTGTCCGACTCTTTGTGACCCCATGGACTGGAGCCCACCAGGCCCCTCTGTCCATGGGATTCCCCAGGCAAGAATACTGGACTGGGCTGCCATTTCTTCTTCCAGGGGGTCTTCCTGACCCAGGGCTTAAACCCGCATCTCCTGCCTTAGCAGGTGGATTCTTTGCCACTTCTTTGGTGAAAGAAGCCCTGCTGTTGTAGCTTCAAGCTATTCTTTGACTCTCAGTTGAAGGTGGGCACCGTATTCCATAACAGTGTTGGGTCTACTTGTATAATAACAGAATCACAACTCATATTTGCATGAAGCTTCCGAGTGGCGGTTTCTCTCTGCTCAGATGATTTGCCTGGGGAGCTTTTACTGCCCCAGCCACCCTTGCCTGTTGACTTCATCAGTCTGGGGTGGCCCGCCTACTTCTGGAGGCTTGTGAAGGCTCCCTAGGTGACTGTGATAGACAGCCAGTGCTAGGAAGCGCAGCTTCCAAGTTTTTAAAGCACTGGTCTACTATTTTAGCGGATCCTCAGAACCGCTAGAGGCAAAGCAAGTCTGCCCCAGTTTCTGAGGTGAGTCTTTTTATAGCCACTACTTTAGAAACCTTAAGTCTCATGTTCTACCTCTGGAGTCTTTCCAATTTTTTTTTTCTTTCGTGAAACCTAAGGTTGATATGCCTTTAGCTTTAAAATACTCCAATTACCTGAATGTTAACTCTCAGCTCTAGAGAGCTTGATCTGTTCTGTGATCCCCCCAAGCACTGGCAAGACTCTAGCCTCAGTCTTTTACTATCCATGAAATTAAAAGATGCTTACTCCTTGGAAGAAAAGCTATGACAAACCTAGATAACGTATTCAAAAGCAGAGACATCACTTTGCCAACAAAGGTGGTTTTTCTAATAGTCATATACAGATGTGAGAGTTGGACCATAAAGAAGGCTGAGTGACGATGTTTTCAAATTGTGGTATTGGAGAAGACTCTTGAGAGTCCCTTGGACTGAAAGGAGATCCAACCAGTCCATCCTAAAGGGAATCGACCTTGAATATTCATTGGAAGAACTGATGCTGAAGTTGAAGCTCCAAAACTTTGGCCACCTGATGCGAAGAGCTGGCTCACGGGAAAAAACCCTGATGCTGGGAAAGATTGAAGGAGGGAGGAGAAGGGAGCAACAGAGGGTGAAATGGTTGGATGGCATCACCAACTCAGTGAACATGAATTTGAGCAAACTCAGAGAGATAGTGAAGGACAAGGAAGCCTGGTGTGCTGCAGTCCATGGGATCACAGAGAGTCAGACATGACTCAGCAACTGAAAAACAACTTTTACTATCCAAAGACACCAGGAAGCTTTTCCTACTCCCCTCCACCCACATTATCCTTCCCTACCCTTAAGACAAGAGGGCCTCAGATGCACATGCATTCAGCACAAGCAGATACCATGAAAATGTTCATTTGGTGGTTTAATCCCATCGACCCACAGTGGGGAGGGGGAGAGGGGTTGGTGACACTGTTTGTATCAGGAGTGTATCCGCCCCACCTGTCACCTTGGGTGCCTTGCTTCCTGCTCTGAGCCTCAGTCTATCCATCTGTAATGTCATCAAGACGTTGTTTTGCCAGCCTACATAGTAGACCCTGCAAAGTTCAAAGACAGGTTTTCTTCCATTTCATCTCCACTCGCTGTAACTTAGGGCAATTTTTACATCCCATTTTATGAACCAGGCAAGTTTGACTTAAAGAGGTTTAAGTGATTTGTTCAAAATCACACAAATAGAAACCGGCAGAACTTGGTTTTGAAGTCAATTCCTATTAGTTCCAAGCCCTTAATTCATCTCACTGTGCCATATTAAGTTCCCTGAACATGTCAGTTATGCTCTCCACCCCTGAGGGTTATCAGTGGGATTGAGTGTGATAAGGCCTAGGAGCAGGCAGGGCAACTGGCCCTTCTTGCAGTCACTAAAGCGTTGTTATTAATAAAAAGAATAACAGTGACCACGGTCCCCGCCACGCATTGTCTTTCCCACATCTTCCTTCTCTCCCATCTCTGTATGGTCAAAGGTTCTGGGCCTGAACTCATCTAATTAAAGCAGAATCTCGGGGGGGGGGGTGCCCAGGTTTGGGCATTTTCCCCCCTTTCTTTTAAAGGTTGTTATCTGAGTCTACCATGCAGGCTGGGTTGGAAACCACTTGATAAAATCTCTCTGGACCCCTAGACTACATCACACAGAGCCTGGAATGTAAAGAAAGTGGGGTCATGGATTTATAAAAATAGTACACTGGAACTGGAAAATCCAGCTTTAAATCCTGCTCCACCACTTATTAGAAAAAAGGACTTATTCTCTCTGAACCTCAGATTCCTCACTTTAAAAAAATAAAAATAAAAATAGAAAACAGGCTGTCCTCTCGTGTCTGTAGGGCTGGGCTGAGAAATTGAGAGACTTAGCCTTTGCAGGCGTGCTCACGTCCTTGAGTGCCAGTATGTGATACCCGGTTGGGCTCTAGGATAGCATCACTAAATATTTAGTGCTTTCACAAGATCTTGCCTACCCATCTATTCTTCAACCTTAAAGATGAAGCCAGGAGAAATAAATAAGAAATATAATTGCGTCTCACACTTCAGGACTCCCCAGGCAGCTCGCATTAATAGGTCTCTTCAGCTGTCGTCTAAGTGCTAATAATTCCTGGGCATTTTGATGGTAGCACTTTCTCCCAGAGATGAATTGACCCCAGCTAAGAGCCTAGCTCCTTCCCAAATCTCATTACAATCAGCCTTGATGGCAGACAAGCTTCAGAATGTAACAAAATTAGAGCTTTTAAATCATTATCTCAACTCTAGGAGCATCACATTAATAAATGGGAAGGAAGATGATGGAGAAAGGCAGAGAAGGGATTGCAGCCCCCATAACAGCCTCACATCACACTGCTCATCATTAAACACAGGAAGGGGAACTGATTTCACCAAAGCCAGGAGCCTTGCTCCGAGCCAAGTCACAGTGATGTGCTCAGTGCTAAATCTGAACTGACCTTTTCACACCTTTGTAAATTAGTGCTCTAGCTGACTCGCTTCTCCCAGTTCACTTTCCTACTGAAGGTAATGGTGTGTGCGTGCTAAATCACTTCAGTTATGTCCGACTCTGTGCAACCCCGTGGACTGTAGCCCACCAGGCTCCTCTGTGCATGGGATTCTCCAGGCAGGACTACTGGAGTGGGTTACCTCGCCCTCCTCTAGGGGATCTTCCCAACCCAGGCATCGAACCCTAGTCTCTGAGGTCTCCTGCATTGTCAGGCAGGTTCTTTATCACTAGCGCCACCTGGGAAGGTAATGGTAGGGAGAAAAGAAAAAGTCAGTGTCTTTTATGAAACATCTTGGTGAACAGTAACTGACTCAGGAGGCAGCCCTTTCTGTTGCTGCAGTGACTGTCCCTGTCACTGCTTTCTGGAGCGTCTGAGCCTCTCATCACCTGTCCATTCATTCCACTACCATCAGTGCACACCTGTCACAGGTGAAGTACCAGGTAGACCCTGCGGAGCATCCGAAGATGAAAACTGGGTCATGTTTCTACTTCCTACTTACTCCCAGGTAGACTGAGTTTCCCACCACCCAGCCCCCTCCCAAGTGTGTATCCTTGACATTTCTTTTCTGGATATTTTTGATGCTTCCAGAGGGCCTTCTGCCAGCATTCTCTTTCCTGAGTTGAAGACACCTCTTTCCACTCCTGGCCCCCCACCCAGAGACAGTTATTGGAGAACCTTCTTCTTCCCCCAGGTCACCCCCGCCCCAGCCACACACAGCTTCTGGGCTTTGTCATTATCCTGGTTTGTCAGTAGGATGGCCCTCCCCGCTGCTCCCTCCTCACTCCTGGACTCATCCTCTAAGACCCAGCTTTCCTCCAGGGGCTCCCCACACACAGAGACAAAACCCAGGACACTCAGGGGTCCCTGCCTTCCTCACTCAGACTCCTAACACCCCAGCCCTGAAGCTTTCTTTCTTGGTTTCATCTTAGCCATTCCCCCAAAGATGTTTCCCCCAAGCCTTGCAGGGCTGGTTCTGGAAACTTTCTCTTCAATTAAATTTGAACTCAATGCTATTTGTTTCGGAGAAGGCAATGGCACCATCCCTAAGTCGTGTCTGACCGTGACCCCATGGACTGCCGCATACCAGGCTTCCCTGTTCTTCACTATCTCCTGGAGTTTGTTCAGACTCATGTTCATTGAGTTGATGATGCCATCCTACCATCTTATCCTCTGTCACCCCCTTCTGTTCTTGCCCTTAACTTTTCTCAGCATCAAAGTGTTTTCCAATGAGTCAACTCTCCGTATCAGGTGGCTAAAGTATTGGAGCTTCAGCTTCAGCATCAGTCCTTCCAATGAATATTCAGGGTTGATATCCTCTAGGATAGACTGGTTTGATCTCCTTGCTGCTCAAGTTAATACATTTGTTTATTTACTTGAATTTTATTTTTCTTCCTCCCTGGACTAGATTGAGATCAGCCCCATGAGATGAAGAACCTGTTTATCTTATTCATTAATATGTCCCCCGAGCCTAGAACAATGCTTGGTACATTCTATGTGTTAAATAAATATTTTAATGAATGGATGGATGGCTCAATCAACCGCCTTCTCTGCAAGCCCTCCTTGGCTCTCCAAGTTATGTTATTATAGGAACTCTATGCTTTCTCTTATCACTCTCCTCCTGTCTGTGTTGCAGCCTTTATTAGCCATTAGTCGACTGTACCAAAATCAGAGTTCTTAGCCATTGACATCCTTAAATACATTTGCTCCAATTGGAGCAGTGGATTTGCCTTCCCCAGGTTTACCGTCCCACAGGAGGGGAGAGGCATCCTCAGAAAGACCTCAGTCCTCTGTGTGAGTTGCAAGTGCCCTGGAGGGAAGAGATGAGGTGGCACAGGGCCACAGGCCATGCCTGGGCTTCAAAGTCTGCCTAGCTGCCCACAGTCCTGGGGTAACAGACACCCCCAGATTGATACCCAGGCCAACCATAGCCTCAAGATTCCCTCAAACTGTTTCTCAGAGACATCCATGTGGACTGGGATGAACTCCAGGCACTAGATTTGTCCATGGAGTAACCAGCAGCCTTAAGACATAAAACCAGTTTGTTGTCTTCGTGGTTAATAGTAATTCACGGCAGCTTAATGGCCACTTACAGCTCGGAGCCAGGCACTGTCCTTTGTCTCCATGGCCTGGCCGTTCTGGGCGGCTGTGTGGCCAGCTCTGGTCAATGAAGTTCAAGGGCCACCCTTTGGCGGGGCATTCTGAGAAAGCTTTCGCTTTCCCTTCTGTTGCACTGTCAGCCCTTCTCCTATCTCTCATGAATGAAGTCAAGAAGGCTGGAGCTACAACAAGCGTATTGCAACTATGAGGCGACAGCCTGACACAAAGGGCGAGAGAATCACAGAGAGACCAAAACGAATGCTGCAGACTACCTGCTCTTAGGCTTTGTTTTGTGAGAAAAACAGACCTATATTTCTTCAAGCTACTTCAGTTCTGTTCAGTCGCTCAGTCGTGTCTGACTCTTTGTGACCACATGGGCTGCAGCACACCAGGCATCCCTGCCCATCACCAACTCCTGGAGCCTGCTCAAACTCATGTCCGTCAAGTCAGTGATGCTATCCAACCACCTCATCCTCTGTCACCCGCCTTCTCCTGCCTTCAATCTTTCCCAGCATCAGGGTTTTTTTCAATGAGTCAGTTCTTCGCATCAGGTGGCCAAAGTACTAGAGCTTCAGCTTCAGCCTCAGTCCTTCCAATGAATATGCAGGACTGATTGCCTTTACAATTGACTGGTTTGAGAGTCCCCTGGACTGCAAGGTGATCAAACCAGTCAGGCTACTTACTGATGCTTAACTATTCTGTTATTTGTTAATGGGTAGGGAACTATACACACGTGTCTAGTCCAGGCCTGGAGCTGATCCAGAAGGTCACAGAATTCTCAGAGGGATTGGGGAAAGTACTAGACAGCAGAGGATGAAACCAAGAACTGGCAGCTTGCTTCTGGGACAGATCCCTAAGTCCCGCCGGCTTCAGGAGATACCTAAGCTCCTGGCTACATCTTGCTCTGGTTAAAAAGCACCAGTAGGGTGCTCTCGGGTCTGACTACATGAAACCAAAATGATACTCCCCTTCCAACTCATTGCCATCTCTCTAAATACAACTTTTTGTTTTATCAGTCTTTCCAACCATGATAAAGCCCTCTTTCCTTCCACAGTTCTCTGCCACTCCTTCACTCAAGGCTGGCTTCCTGGGCACCAGAAATGTCCAGGGACATAGGGCTCTGCACTTAAAATGGTCTCAGCCTTGATTTAATGCACTACTGTCACTGCTGTGAAATTCTTAAGTTAAAAAATTTTTTTAATTCTATTAATATTTATTTTAAAAGTATGGTTTATTTACTATATGATATTTTTTTACAGATTATACTTGATTAAAATTTATTACAAGATAATGCTATAATTCCCCCTCTTATAAATCTCTGTTGCTCTTGTGGGAGGGAGGCACAGGAGAGAGGGACTGTATGCACACCTAGAGCTGATTCACTTAGTTGCACATCAGAAACTAACAGAACATGGCAAAGCAGCTACACTCCAATAAGAATATGTAAAAAATAGAAATTCTTAATTTTTTAACATAGGGTTCTAGATTTTGACTTTGATCTGTGCCTCGAAAGTGAGGTAACCAGTCCTGCCTCCGCTTACAGACTTCGACTTTGGGCCATGTCTTAGCTTCTCTGAACCTCAGGTTCCTCATCTGTAAAATGAGAATAATCCTAACTCCTTTGCCTGGTTGTTGGTGGACTTCATGAGACATTAGCGGAGCGGCCCCACCATGCCTGGCCTGCTCGCGGGCCCTGTTCTAGTTCCTTGTCTGCCTGACTCCTACTGCGGTTGACTGCCCCCCTGTCCATCTCCAATGATGCAGTTCACTTTCCTGGTTCGTCATTTAGGAGTTTGATGCCAGGTAAGCTCTTTGAGTGCTGAGACCCTCTTTATTTCCTCCATGGCACCTGGGATGGTCCCTTGTCCTTGGCATCACCTGGTAAAGTTTTGATGATGTATAGGTGCTGTTCGGGAAGCTTCTAGAACTCTAGGAGAAGCCTACTTCTCTTTCAGAAGTTGAATTTAGAGAAGAGCAGAATTTAACAGCAGTATTACAAAGAAGTGGCTTCTCTGGTGGCTCAGTGGTAAAGAATCCACATGCCAGTGGAGGAGACGTGGGTTCAGTCTCTGGGTGGGGAAGATCCCCTGAAGAAGGAAATGGCAACCCACTCCAGTACTCTTGCCTGGGGAATTCCAGGGACAGAGGAACCTGGTGGGCTACAGTCCATGGGGTCGCAGAGTCGGACACGACATAGTGACTGAGCACACACGTAACAAAGAAGGCATAGCTGATACTTTGTGAGACTCCGGTTGCTATCCTCGCTCGGCCGACCTAATATAAAACAGTCAGAATCTCCTCTCTGCCTCCTCTGAGCTTCCGAGTGGAATTAGATCAGGGCTGAGACATCACCGTAAGGAATGAAATGCAGCCAGGACCAGGCCTCTTTTGGGCCGGGGTGAATTCCACCACGAGCGCGATAAAGGTCTTTGTCAATGAGCCCGTTTCCATAGCACGCTCTAGTTTCCCTGAGGACTGAGCTCCAGTTGTGTCCCAGATGCCTGATGGCCCAGGGGCACCCTGCTTGCCAGGCAGAAGAGTGGGCACCCAGTCCCAAATGTGGCTTCCAAGAACTCAGTCAGTGAAAATGAGTGGTGTTGACAGACTAGTTAGACGAAGGAGAGTTCGGGACAGAAATAACTCATTTTGTTGCATTTAGAAAAAACATACCTTCAACAAATCTGTTTAAAGTTTTAAGCATTTTAATAAGCACCAGCTGACGTAGCTGATGCACAAGCAGTTAGTGTAGCTGATATAATCTGATAACCACCAGTGATGAAGCACCCTTGAGGTGCCCCTTCGCCTTCCCTGCAGTGTCGTGAGGTAAGGAGCTGACCTTACCCGCTACGCAGTGAGTAGATTAAGTTTTTTGGTTTTGTATGTGTTACTTTTCCCATTTAATTTTTTAAAAGTTGATATGCCGCCTTTTGATTTTTAGTCAATAAATTTTCTTTTCCTCTTTTTGGCTGCATAACAAGTAGGATCTTACTTCCCCAACCAGGGATCGAACCCCATGCCCCCTGCAGTGGGGGCATACAGTCTTAACCTCTGGACTACCAGGGAAAGAAAGAAAGTCGCTCAGTCGTGTCCGACTCTTTGCGACCCCGTGGACTGTAGCCTACCAGGCTCTTCCATCCATGGGATTTTCCNCATGGGATTCTCCAGGCAGGACTACTGGAGTGGGTTACCTCGCCCTCCTCTAGGGGATCTTCCCAACCCAGGCATCGAACCCTAGTCTCTGAGGTCTCCTGCATTGTCAGGCAGGTTCTTTATCACTAGCGCCATCTGGGAAGGTAATGGTAGGGAGAAAAGAAAAAGTCAGTGTCTTTTATGAAACATCTTGGTGAACAGTAACTGACTCAGGAGGCAGCCCTTTCTGTTGCTGCAGTGACTGTCCCTGTCACTGCTTTCTGGAGCGTCTGAGCCTCTCATCACCTGTCCATTCATTCCACTACCATCAGTGCACACCTGTCACAGGTGAAGTACCAGGTAGACCCTGCGGAGCATCCGAAGATGAAAACTGGGTCATGTTTCTACTTCCTACTTACTCCCAGGTAGACTGAGTTTCCCACCACCCAGCCCCCTCCCAAGTGTGTATCCTTGACATTTCTTTTCTGGATATTTTTGATGCTTCCAGAGGGCCTTCTGCCAGCATTCTCTTTCCTGAGTTGAAGACACCTCTTTCCACTCCTGGCCCCCCACCCAGAGACAGTTATTGGAGAACCTTCTTCTTCCCCCAGGTCACCCCCGCCCCAGCCACACACAGCTTCTGGGCTTTGTCATTATCCTGGTTTGTCAGTATGATGGCCCTCCCCGCTGCTCCCTCCTCACTCCTGGACTCATCCTCTAAGACCCAGCTTTCCTCCAGGGGCTCCCCACACACAGAGACAAAACCCAGGACACTCAGGGGTCCCTGCCTTCCTCACTCAGACTCCTAACACCCCAGCCCTGAAGCTTTCTTTCTTGGTTTCATCTTAGCCATTCCCCCAAAGATGTTTCCCCCAAGCCTTGCAGGGCTGGTTCTGGAAACTTTCTCTTCAATTAAATTTGAACTCAATGCTATTTGTTTCGGAGAAGGCAATGGCACCATCCCTAAGTCGTGTCTGACCGTGACCCCATGGACTGCCGCATACCAGGCTTCCCTGTTCTTCACTATCTCCTGGAGTTTGTTCAGACTCATGTTCATTGAGTTGATGATGCCATCCTACCATCTTATCCTCTGTCACCCCCTTCTGTTCTTGCCCTTAACTTTTCTCAGCATCAAAGTGTTTTCCAATGAGTCAACTCTCCGTATCAGGTGGCTAAAGTATTGGAGCTTCAGCTTCAGCATCAGTCCTTCCAATGAATATTCAGGGTTGATATCCTCTAGGATAGACTGGTTTGATCTCCTTGCTGCTCAAGTTAATACATTTGTTTATTTACTTGAATTTTATTTTTCTTCCTCCCTGGACTAGATTGAGATCAGCCCCATGAGATGAAGAACCTGTTTATCTTATTCATTAATATGTCCCCCGAGCCTAGAACAATGCTTGGTACATTCTATGTGTTAAATAAATATTTTAATGAATGGATGGATGGCTCAATCAACCGCCTTCTCTGCAAGCCCTCCTTGGCTCTCCAAGTTATGTTATTATAGGAACTCTATGCTTTCTCTTATCACTCTCCTCCTGTCTGTGTTGCAGCCTTTATTAGCCATTAGTCGACTGTACCAAAATCAGAGTTCTTAGCCATTGACATCCTTAAATACATTTGCTCCAATTGGAGCAGTGGATTTGCCTTCCCCAAGTTTACCGTCCCACAGGAGGGGAGAGGCATCCTCAGAAAGACCTCAGTCCTCTGTGTGAGTTGCAAGTGCCCTGGAGGGAAGAGATGAGGTGGCACAGGGCCACAGGCCATGCCTGGGCTTCAAAGTCTGCCTAGCTGCCCACAGTCCTGGGGTAACAGACACCCCCAGATTGATACCCACGCCAACCATAGCCTCAAGATTCCCTCAAACTGTTTCTCAGAGACATCCATGTGGACTGGGATGAACTCCAGGCACTAGATTTGTCCATGGAGTAACCAGCAGCCTTAAGACATAAAACCAGTTTGTTGTCTTCGTGGTTAATAGTAATTCACGGCAGCTTAATGGCCACTTACAGCTCGGAGCCAGGCACTGTCCTTTGTCTCCATGGCCTGGCCGTTCTGGGCGGCTGTGTGGCCAGCTCTGGTCAATGAAGTTCAAGGGCCACCCTTTGGCGGGGCATTCTGAGAAAGCTTTCGCTTTCCCTTCTGTTGCACTGTCAGCCCTTCTCCTATCTCTCATGAATGAAGTCAAGAAGGCTGGAGCTACAACAAGCGTATTGCAACTATGAGGCGACAGCCTGACACAAAGGGCGAGAGAATCACAGAGAGACCAAAACGAATGCTGCAGACTACCTGCTCTTAGGCTTTGTTTTGTGAGAAAAACAGACCTATATTTCTTCAAGCTACTTCAGTTCTGTTCAGTCGCTCAGTCGTGTCTGACTCTTTGTGACCACATGGGCTGCAGCACACCAGGCGTCCCTGCCCATCACCAACTCCTGGAGCCTGCTCAAACTCATGTCCGTCGAGTCAGTGATGCTATCCAACCACCTCATCCTCTGTCACCCGCCTTCTCCTGCCTTCAATCTTTCCCAGCATCAGGGTTTTTTTCAATGAGTCAGTTCTTCGCATCAGGTGGCCAAAGTACTAGAGCTTCAGCTTCAGCCTCAGTCCTTCCAATGAATATGCAGGACTGATTGCCTTTACAATTGACTGGTTTGAGAGTCCCCTGGACTGCAAGGTGATCAAACCAGTCAGGCTACTTACTGATGCTTAACTATTCTGTTATTTGTTAATGGGTAGGGAACTATACACACGTGTCTAGTCCAGGCCTGGAGCTGATCCAGAAGGTCACAGAATTCTCAGAGGGATTGGGGAAAGTACTAGACAGCAGAGGATGAAACCAAGAACTGGCAGCTTGCTTCTGGGACAGATCCCTAAGTCCCGCCGGCTTCAGGAGATACCTAAGCTCCTGGCTACATCTTGCTCTGGTTAAAAAGCACCAGTAGGGTGCTCTCGGGTCTGACTACATGAAACCAAAATGATACTCCCCTTCCAACTCATTGCCATCTCTCTAAATACAACTTTTTGTTTTATCAGTCTTTCCAACCATGATAAAGCCCTCTTTCCTTCCACAGTTCTCTGCCACTCCTTCACTCAAGGCTGGCTTCCTGGGCACCAGAAATGTCCAGGGACATAGGGCTCTGCACTTAAAATGGTCTCAGCCTTGATTTAATGCACTACTGTCACTGCTGTGAAATTCTTAAGTTAAAAAATTTTTTTAATTCTATTAATATTTATTTTAAAAGTATGGTTTATTTACTATATGATATTTTTTTACAGATTATACTTGATTAAAATTTATTACAAGATAATGCTATAATTCCCCCTCTTATAAATCTCTGTTGCTCTTGTGGGAGGGAGGCACAGGAGAGAGGGACTGTATGCACACCTAGAGCTGATTCACTTAGTTGCACATCAGAAACTAACAGAACATGGCAAAGCAGCTACACTCCAATAAGAATATGTAAAAAATAGAAATTCTTAATTTTTTAACATAGGGTTCTAGATTTTGACTTTGATCTGTGCCTCGAAAGTGAGGTAACCAGTCCTGCCTCCGCTTACAGACTTCGACTTTGGGCCATGTCTTAGCTTCTCTGAACCTCAGGTTCCTCATCTGTAAAATGAGAATAATCCTAACTCCTTTGCCTGGTTGTTGGTGGACTTCATGAGACATTAGCGGAGCGGCCCCACCATGCCTGGCCTGCTCGCGGGCCCTGTTCTAGTTCCTTGTCTGCCTGACTCCTACTGCGGTTGACTGCCCCCCTGTCCATCTCCAATGATGCAGTTCACTTTCCTGGTTCGTCATTTAGGAGTTTGATGCCAGGTAAGCTCTTTGAGTGCTGAGACCCTCTTTATTTCCTCCATGGCACCTGGGATGGTCCCTTGTCCTTGGCATCACCTGGTAAAGTTTTGATGATGTATAGGTGCTGTTCGGGAAGCTTCTAGAACTCTAGGAGAAGCCTACTTCTCTTTCAGAAGTTGAATTTAGAGAAGAGCAGAATTTAACAGCAGTATTACAAAGAAGTGGCTTCTCTGGTGGCTCAGTGGTAAAGAATCCACATGCCAGTGGAGGAGACGTGGGTTCAGTCTCTGGGTGGGGAAGATCCCCTGAAGAAGGAAATGGCAACCCACTCCAGTACTCTTGCCTGGGGAATTCCAGGGACAGAGGAACCTGGTGGGCTACAGTCCATGGGGTCGCAGAGTCGGACACGACATAGTGACTGAGCACACACGTAACAAAGAAGGCATAGCTGATACTTTGTGAGACTCCGGTTGCTATCCTCGCTCGGCCGACCTAATATAAAACAGTCAGAATCTCCTCTCTGCCTCCTCTGAGCTTCCGAGTGGAATTAGATCAGGGCTGAGACATCACCGTAAGGAATGAAATGCAGCCAGGACCAGGCCTCTTTCGGGCCGGGGTGAATTCCACCACGAGCGCGATAAAGGTCTTTGTCAATGAGCCCGTTTCCATAGCACGCTCTAGTTTCCCTGAGGACTGAGCTCCAGTTGTGTCCCAGATGCCTGATGGCCCAGGGGCACCCTGCTTGCCAGGCAGAAGAGTGGGCACCCAGTCCCAAATGTGGCTTCCAAGAACTCAGTCAGTGAAAATGAGTGGTGTTGACAGACTAGTTAGACGAAGGAGAGTTCGGGACAGAAATAACTCATTTTGTTGCATTTAGAAAAAACATACCTTCAACAAATCTGTTTAAAGTTTTAAGCATTTTAATAAGCACCAGCTGACGTAGCTGATGCACAAGCAGTTAGTGTAGCTGATATAATCTGATAACCACCAGTGATGAAGCACCCTTGAGGTGCCCCTTCGCCTTCCCTGCAGTGTCGTGAGGTAAGGAGCTGACCTTACCCGCTACGCAGTGAGTAGATTAAGTTTTTTGGTTTTGTATGTGTTACTTTTCCCATTTAATTTTTTAAAAGTTGATATGCCGCCTTTTGATTTTTAGTCAATAAATTTTCTTTTCCTCTTTTTGGCTGCATAACAAGTAGGATCTTACTTCCCCAACCAGGGATCGAACCCCATGCCCCCTGCAGTGGGGGCATACAGTCTTAACCTCTGGACTACCAGGGAAAGAAAGAAAGTCGCTCAGTCGTGTCCGACTCTTTGCGACCCCGTGGACTGTAGCCTACCAGGCTCTTCCATCCATGGGATTTTCCAGGCAAGAATACTGGAGTGGGTTACCATTTCCTTCTCCAGGGCATCTTCCCAACCCAGGGATTGAACCCTGGTCTCCCGCATTGTAGGCAGACGCTTTACCATCTAAGCCACCAGGGAAGCCCCAGTAAATTCACATTTAAGAGGATAAGTAAATTGCCCGAGGGCCTGGAGCCGGCCAGCCCCAGGCTGCCTGATTCCCCAACTGCTCCTGTGTGAAGTACATTCATTTCAAGTGCAAAGCTTGGAGAATGTTAATATGCACATGACCTGGTAACTACCACTCTAATCAGGATGTGGAACACGTCCAGCATTCTGGAAGCTTCTGTCAATTACCCCCACCCCTCCCAGTAATTCCTCCTCTGACATAAATTAGTTGGAGGCAAAACAGTCTTGCTGGGTTTTTTGCCTGCGTTTGTTCCTCAGACAAGACAAGAGGTGCTTCTGTCTCTCAGCCCTGCTAATAAAATCCATACGTATCATATGTGTTCATGCTAAGCCACTTCAGTCCTGTCTGACTCTCTGCAACCCTATGGGCTGTAGCACTCTAGGCTCCTCTGTCCATGAGTTCCTCTCTCCAGGCAAGATTACTGGAGTGGGTTACCATGCCCTCCTCCAGAGCATCTTCCCAACTCAGGGTCACATGTGTTCAATTATATGAAAAATCCCCAGAGTAAAAAGTACCTTGTATTTCTAGAGGCTTCTCTGTCCAAGTCATGAGCCCCGCACTTCATGATGCCCATATCCCGGTGGTAAGGACTTCCTGTCTCACTGAGGCACAGGCCTACCCTTGACATCAGGGAGACCTTGGGCAAGGGTCAAGGAGAGGCCCACAGACCTTTCCTTTTTGGCTGTGTTGGGGCTTAGTTGCATCTTGGGCTCAGTAGTTTCAGCGTGCAGGCTTAGTTGCCCTGCAGCATGTGGCATCTAGTTCTCCAACCAGGGATCAAACCCGAGTCCCCTGCATTTCACGATGGATTCTTAGCCACTGGACCACCACGGAAGTCCCAGTCATTTGACTAGATGTTTCAGAGTTGCAACTAAGCCTGTTAGAGTACTCCCTGCCCCCCATCTTCATAAGTAAAACTTTTCATAACACCAGGCTTGAATTTAGAGTACCCAGACTCCTTGGAATTCTGAAACATGGCAGTGGAGTGTCAGCTGTGACCAGGCTGGGCAGCCTGCCTGCTCTTTTCCTATTTCTGGCTCCATCCCATATCTGATGTATGTATGTGGCCACCCCAGCCGGTCCATCTAAGTTCTGTCCACAAAATGGAAGCCTTGATGGGCTGCCCAGCCTACCCTCAAGCACGCTGGTGGCATGGGGCATCTTTGGAAAGACAGATCTGTGAGAGACCAGCTCTGGATGTCCAGAGAGAAGCCTGGAAGGGAAGATAGGAGCTTCAGGGAGGAGCGTTCATTTGGGGCTGCAACTCCCTCACCCTCACAGGTCTGGACACAGCCTGGGGAGGGCCAGGTGGGACCTGCAGAACTCAGAGCTTAAGATGCCCTTTTGTCTAGTCCCAGGGTGGTTCTACAAAATTAAGGCCATTTGTCTCAATCAAGAGACAGTTCTTGTCATTCTCAAATTCACTCTGAATAGTTGGGTTTTTAGCCACGGAAGTCCCTGAAATGAATATGGATGGCAGGCCCTATGGACAAGGGCTTCCCTGGTAGCTCAGCTGGTAAAGAATCTACCTGCAATGCAGGAGACCTCGGTTTGATTCCAGTATTCTCGGGCTTCCCTGGTGGCTCAGACAGCACAGAATCTACTTGCAATGCGGGAGACCTGGGTTCGATCCCTGGGTTGGGACGATCCCTTGGAGGAGGGCATGACAACCCACTCTGGTATTCTTGCCTGGAGAATCCTCGTGGACAGAGGAGCCTGGCAGGCTACAGTCCATGGGTCGCAAAGAGTCGGACAGGACTGAAGGACTAAGCACAGCACAGCACAGCACAGTGGACAAGGCAGAAAAAGTCTGCTCTCAAGGGGTTTACATTCTAACGATAAGGTAGAGATACCATAGATACATAAAGAAATAAATACTTCAAATTATTTCAGACAGATCTAAGTGCTGTGGATGATGAATCATGAGCTAGAGATGTAGGAGGGAGTAGGGAGTGTGTTCAAGGCTCTGAAGACCTGCCAAGGGTTCCACCCCCACCAGGGCCCTCAGGCTCTTGCCCAGTGGGTCCAGCAAACCATCCTGGGTCTTTTCTGGAACTGAACATTGCCTGTCATGACCATGATTCTACAGGGTGCTTATAGCGCTGCAAGAAATTAGGACAAAATAGGTAGGTCACCTTGAGTCCTTTTTAAAACAAAGAGGGCTAAGCAGACAAATAAAAGGATGAGGACGGGGCTAATTCATCTAAATAATACTGTCCACCCACATTGTGATTTAAAGATCAAAAAACACTTTGCCAGGTATTTTCTTGTTTGGTCCTCACCTAAGCCATTGAGTTTGGCGGGGTAAGTTTCGCAGTCCATCCCAAGATTTGCAGGAAGGGACAGACTGAGAAAAAAGAGGAGACCCGCTGAAGGTCAAGTTGAAGCGCCAGGGATGGGCCCGTCTGCAGGCCAGACGCCCGCTCCCTCTTCTCCCACACGGTGGTGACTCTCCCCTGCCTTGCTGCCCTGAACCTGCTCAGGGCTTCAGGAAGGAGCTCAGCCAGGCTTTTAATAATCAGTCAAGAGTTTTCCTGAGGCATCCACAGAGACTTTTGGCTAGTCTTCTCAGAAGCTGTTCTCGCAAAATGCTTTCTGATTTTTTGCCCAATCAGTAGTGAGTTAAAAAAAAAAAAAAAGCCCTTCCATTCTCTCTTTCTGCACCAGCCAGCCTGGCAAGGCCTATTTCATTTCTGAGATTCAAATTGGAAACTGCCTTCTGTTCTCATTAGTTTGGGTTGTAGTGGTCATTACCTCCTAAACAATTAATCCCTGAATGCCCATTTCTTACCAGAATTATCCTGGACTCAACAACTGGTTTTCTTAGCAGCGAGGCAGAAACAATTATTCCTGGCTTTTGTAACTAAGCATGCTGCGCTTGGTACTTCACAATGTTTTCATCATCATTGAGTTATCCACATTTATCTCTATCAGGGGAAAGGGAAGGCTGTCCAGTTACGAAGGTCTGGCAATCACGTAGGCCTGTTTGCCAGTATCGGTGGGGCTCCCTTCACTTGCTCAGAGGAGGGAGGAAGCCCCTCGGGCCCTAGGCCCTCTGTCTGAGTCTGGGCCCATCTGAGAGGTAACAGAAAGCCAAGGGGGGGATCTCAGGTTACAGGGCTGGGCTCTCAGGTTGCGTGGAGACTCAGGGCCCGTGGCTGGTAGACAGTGTGCTTGGGCTGGTGGGGACTGTCTGCTTGGATTCTCAGATTCTTTTCTGGGGAAGCCTCCCTTCTAAAGCTGGGCCCCTTGGAGTCAACCCGGGGAGTCTGATGGGGTCTGTGGGGTTCCCCTCTCCAGTAGGACAGACAGGGCTATACTGGGACCATCAAGCAGCTCAGCCCACCCTGGACTGGAAGAGGCCTGCTTACCTTCCCGTGCACTGACCCACACTCAGGTCTTCTGGAGGGTGGCGTGATGGGAGACTCTGGGGCAGCCCTGTGGCCAGGGCCTGAGGTCACGTTCCTGGCTCCACCCCTCGCTGCTGCGTGACTGTGGGCACGCTGCTTACCCTCTCCTTGCCTCATTCCTCATCTGTTAAGCAGTGATGGTTATCACCTACTTCACAGGGTAATTTTGCAGATTAAATGAGTTAGTATTTGTCATTAGAATAACATGCCTGGCTCATAGTAAATAGCTATTAAGTGTGCATTTAAAAACAAAAAGGAATTTTCCTTTAACACCTAAAGGAGATTTTTAATGTTCTTTTGTCCCCTTTAGATAGAATATAAAGACAGACAGCCTAAACCACAAAGCCCACTGGTTTCATTTGAATACACCAACAAACCAACCCTCAACTTATGGTTGTTTTTTTTTTCCAATTGGAGTGTAATTGCTTTACAAAGTTGTATTAGTTTCTGCTGTACAAGGAAGTGCGCTGGTTATATGTGTACAGACATCCCCTCGGTCAGGGGCCTCCCCGCCCCCATCTGGGTCCTCACAGAGCACTGCGCTGCGCTCCCCGTGCTGTATCGCCGGCTCCCAGCTGCCTCACACGCGGTGTGTGTATATCTCAGCGATGCCCTCCCACTCCGTCCCACCCTCCCCTTCCCTGCCACGCCCACGTGTCTCTTTTCTGCGTCTGCATCTCTATTCCTGCCCTGCAAATAGGTTCATCTGTACCACTTTTTCCCTAGATTCCACATATATGCGTTAATACATGGTATTTCTTTTTCTTTTCCTGACTTCACTCTGTATGGCAGACTCGAGGTCCATCCACATCTCTACAGCTAACCCAATCTCATTCCTTTGTGTGGCTGAGTAATATCCCATTGTATATCAGTGAGACAGGTGAGGCAGGTTCGACTCTCCCTGGGGAGAGGTGGCGTGGGCTGCTCCCGGCTGCTGTGTGTCCCTGATACCAGCCAGTTGCCTAACTTGCTGGTTGTCTCTTTGCCTGCCTGCATATACCCGCATGACCTCAGAGAGCAAGAAAAGATTGCATTTGTCATCTTTCCTTTTTAACCGGTTAGTGGAAAATGTGCAGACGTCTGCTGTTCCAAGGGTCTTCCGAGTTGGCACAGTGGTAAAGAATCTGCTTGCCAATGCAGGAGATGCAGGAGATGCAGGTTTGATCCTTGGGTCAGGAAGATCCCCTGGAGAAGGGCATGGCAACCCACTCCAGTATTCTTGCCTGGAAAATCCCATGGACAGAGGAGCCTGGCGGGCTACAGTCTATGGGGTCACAAAGAGTCAGACAAGACTAAGCACGCACGCGCACACACACACACACACACACACACACACACACATAGCCTGCTTCAGGAACACAGGAACAGCAGATTCTAGTGCCCGCTGGACTGCCCAGGCGTCCTGATGTTGTGAAGCTTCATATCTGTGTGGAGATGTGCCCCTAGCCCTCCTAATAGTGGCTCTGCCCTGGGTCTTTCAACTTCAACGTGGAAAAAACATCCTCCCAGCATTCCCTGTGCTGCGCCCACAAACCCTTGGGAGCTCTCAGGTGCCAGAGAACCCATCGTAATGATGCCATACCCAGATAACAAAATGGAGATGCAGAGAATGTGAAGGACTCATCGGTTGACTTTGGATAAGTTAGCTGAGTCATTCCCATCTTGAAAACTTCTGCCTTCCCTGAAGGACAAGTCTCTCCCTTTCATAATCTCAAGCTCTTTCTCAATCCTAGAGAGTTCCCCCTAACCTGTTATTCAAATCTGAACTATTTCAATGTTAAATACATAGAAAAACATGAAAAGAAGAAGGAAAAAAGGCAAAAGAAATCAGCCTCCAAGAGGACACGCCTATGTGTTGGGCACTGATCTAAGTGCTTTTGCGTGTTTTCGACACATTTAATCCTCCCCCAGCTTCACATTGTTTGTCTTCTTATAGTCGCTTGCCTAGGGTCATGTAGGTATGAATATTGGAACTAAATTTGAAGCCATATCTGAGTCCAAAGGCCATGACCTTTCTAGTACACTGAGAAGTGCTTAAGACACATCAGTAGAATCTCACTTTTCTACTAAATTTCTGTCAGTCACAATAAATGTGTTAAGCTTGTACGGTTAACTAGTCACATCCTCCGTTTTACTTCCATCTTATTCACCTGTTCACGCCGTCATTTGGCTTAAACTGTTTCAAACCCCTTGGAAAGAGGCCACGTGTGGATGAGGTCAGCGGTACAGAGCCGTCTCTGCACACCAGGGTTGCCCAGCAGGGAGGCACCAGGCAAGTGCCACCTCTCACCTGCCAGATGGCGATGCCAAGGTTAAGTGACTCGCTCAAGACCCCACGGGCGTGGAGCCTGACTGCTACTGCAGCCTTTCAGCTCCGAGGAAACCTCCTCGGCCGAGCATTTTCAGGAGCCCTGGTTAGTGCCTGGGAGTACCCCTTTCTGCTCTCATTTCTTGTGGGTTCTTGGAGAGCCTCGGGTGTCTGGCACTGGCTTCGTCAGGCGCACTGAGAAGGGTCCAGTTGGCATTTCTTTAATTACCATAAACAGATGTAGCTCTTGGGCCTCATGAGGCAGCTTCTGGCTTTTTTTTTTTTTGTCTTTTGTTATTTATTTGTTTGTTTTAACTAAACTGTAGTTGATTTACAGTATTGTGTTAGCTTCAGGTATACAGCAAAGTGATTCAGTCACATATATATATTCTTTTTTCAAATTTTTTTTCAATTATAGATTATTACAAGGTAATGCATATAGTTCCTTGTGCTATACAGTAAATCCTTATTCTTTATCTATTTTATATACAGAAGTGTGTATGTGTTAATCCCATGCGTGTTTGTGTGCTAAGTTGATTCAGTCATGATTGACTCTTTGCGACCCCATGGACTGTAGCCTGCCAGGCTTTTCTGGAAGGAATCCAGGAATCCAGTCCATGAGGATTCTCCAGGCAAGAATACTGGGGTGAGCTGCCCTGCCCTCCTCCAGGGGATATTCCTGACCCAGGGATCCAGTCTGTGTCTCTTTCGTCTCCTGCATTGGCAGGCAAGTTCTTTACCACCGGTGCTGCCTGGGAAGCCCTGTTAATTCCATACTCTTGATTTATCCCTACCCATCTCCTTTCCCCTTTGGTTACCATAAGTTTGCTTGTTATCTATGTCTGAGTCTATTGCCATTTTATAAACACATTTATTTCTATTACTTTTTAGATTCCACATATCAGTTCAGTTCAGTCACACAGTCGTGTCTGACTCTTTGCTACCCCATGGACTGCAGCACACCAGGCCTCCCTGTCCATTGGCAAATCCCAGAGTTTACCCAAACTCATGTCCATTGACTTGGTGATGCCATCCAACCATCTCATCCTCTGTCGTCCCCTTCTCCTCCTGCCTTCAATCTTTCTCAGCATCAGAGTCTTTTCAAATGACTCAATTCTTCGAATCAGGTGGCCAAAGTATTGGAGTTTCAGCTTCAGCATCAGTCATTCCAATGACTATTCAGGACTGATTTCCTTTAGGATGGACTGGTTGGAGCTCTTTGCAGTCCAAGGGACTCTCAAGGGTCTTCTCCAACCCCGCAGTTCAAAAACATCAATTCTTCGAAACTCAGCTTTCTTTATAGTTCAACTCTCACATCCATACGTGACTACTGGAAAAACCTTAGCTTTGATTACATAGACCTTTGTTGGCAAAGCAATGTCTCTGCTTTTTAATATGCTATCTAGGTTGGTCATAACTTTTCCTCCAAGGAACAAGCGTCTTTTAATTTCATGGCTGCAGTCACCATCTGCAGTGATTTTGGAGCCCCCCAAAATAAAGACAGTCACTGTTTCTACTGTTTCCCCATCTATTTGCCATGAAGTGGGGGGATAAGATGCCATGATCTTAGTTTTCTGAATGTTGAATTTTAAGTCAAATTTTCACTCTCCTCTCTCACTTTCATCAAGAGGCTCTTTAGTTCTTCTTCACTTTCTGCCATAAGGCTGGTATCATCTGCATATCTGAGCCCAGCGTTTCTCATGATGTACTCTGCATAGAAGTTAAATAAGCAGAGTGACAATATACAGCCTTGAAGTACTCCATTCCCTGTTTGGAACCAGTGTGTTTTTCCATGTCCTGTTAGAATTGTTGCTTCTTGACCTGCATACAGATTTCTCAAGAGGCAGGTCAGGTGGTCTGGTATTTCTCTTCAAGAATTTTCCAGAGTTGGTTGTGGTCCACACAATCAAAGGCTTTGGCATAGTCAATAAAGCAGTAGATATTTTTCTGAAACTCTCTTGCTTTTTTGATGATCCAGCGGAATTTGGCAATTTGATCTCTGGTTCCTCTGCCTTTTCTAAAGCCAGCTTGAACATCTGGAAGTTCACAGTTCACGTATTGTTGAAGCTTGACTTGGAGAATTTTGAGCATTACTTTATTAGCGTGTGAGATGAGTGCAGTTGTGTCGTAGTTTGAGCATTCTTTGGCATTGCCTTTCTTTGGGATTGGAATGAAAACTGACCTTTTCCAGTCTGGTGGCCACTGCTGAATTTTCCAATTTGCTGGCATACTGAGTACAGCACTTTCACAGCATCATCTTTCAGGATTTGAAAGAGCTCAACTGGAATTCCATCACCTCCACTAGCTTTGATTGTAGTGATGCTTCCTAAGGCCCACTTGACTTCACATTCCAGAATGTCTGGCTCTAGGCTGGTGATCACACCATCATGATTATCTGGGTCATGAAGATCTTTTTCATATAGTTCTGTGTATTCTTGCCACCTCTTCTTAATATCTTCTGCTTCTGTTAGGTCCATACCATTTCTGTCCTTTATCGAGCCCATCTTTGCATGAAATGTTCCCTTGGTATCTCTAATTTTCTTGAAGAGATCTCTATCTTTCCCATTCTATTGTTTTCCTCTATTTCTTTGCACTGATCACTGAGGAAGGCTTTCTTATCTCTCCTTACTCCTCCTTGGAACTCTGCATTCAAATGGGTATACCTTTCCTTTTCTCCTTTGCTTTTCCCTTTTCTTCTTTTCACAGCTATTTGTAAGGCCTCCTCAGACAGCCATTTTGCCTTTTTGCATTTCTTTCCCTTGGGGATAGTCTTGATCCCTGCCTCCTGTACAATGTCACAAACCTCAGTCCATTGTTCTTCGGGCACTCTGTCAGGTCTAATCCCTTGAATCTATTTGTCACTTCCACTTTATAATCGTGCAGGATTTGATTTAGGTCATATCTGAATGGTCTAGTGGTTTTCCCTACTTTCTTCAATTTAAGTCTGAATTTGGCAATAAGGAGCTCATGATCTGAGCCACTGTCAACTCTCAGAGTTTTTGTTGACTGTATAGAGCTTCTCCATCTTTGGCTGCAAAGAATATAATCCATCTGATTTCGGTATTGGCCATCTGGTGATGTCCACGTGTAAAATCTCTTGTTTTGTTGGAAGAGGGTATTTGCTAGATTCCACATGAATAATATCATATAATAGTATAAATGATATAAATTTAATGATAAATGATAGCGTATAATAGTAATATTTGTCTTTGTCTGACTTGGCATTCAGTATGATCACCTCTAGGTCCATCCGTGTTGTTGTGAATAGTAATATTTCATTTTTTTTTAATGGCTGAGTAACATTCCACTGCCTATATATACCACATCTGCTTTATCCATTCATCTGTTGATGGACACTTAGGTTGCTCACATGTCTTGGATACTGTAAACAGTGCTCTCTGAACATTGGGGCGCATATATCTTTTCAAATTAGAGTTTTTGTCTTTTCCAGGTACTATATATTCAGGAGTGGGATTGCTGGATTCTATGGTAGTTGTAGTTTTAGTTTTTTAAGGAGCTTCCATACTATTTTCTATAGTAGTTGTACCAATTTATATTCCTATCAACAGTGTAAGAGAGTGCCCTTTTTCCCACACCCTGTCTGGCAGATCTAGACTTTTCCATGGTGGCCGTTCTGCCTGGTGTGGCATCGTACCTCATGGTAGTTTTGATTTCCGTTTCTCTAATGACTGGCATTGTGGATCTTTTCATGTGCCTCTTGGCTGTCTGTATGTCTTTTTTGGAGAAATGTCTATTTAGGTCATCTGCCTATTTTNGGACTTTCTCTAGTTGCAGCGAGTGGGTTTCCTCTCTAGTTGTGGTGCGTGGGCTTCCCATTGCTGTGACTTCTCTTGTGCAGCACAGGCCCTAGAGGGTGGGCTTAGCTGTTGTGGAGCATGGACTTGGCTGCTCGGAGGCAGGTGGGATCTTCCTGGATCAGGGATTGAACTGGTGTCCCCAGCATTGGAAGACAGATTCTGAACCACTGGACCACCAGGGAAGCCCTTGCTACGTTCTTAAATGTATTACTTGATATCAACTGGACACTGGGGTTGGGAATGAGGCCTGAAGGGCTAAGGAGTGCATATTGACATCAGTGACTGACTAAGCAGTGTCACAGATCTGCTAGTAAGGATGCTTTTTCTTAAACCCAGACCTGACCTCTTGTTCTGACTCTCTACCCCCAAACTGGTTTACATCAATGCTATTTTCGAATATTAAGCTTATCCATCTGTTCTCAGAATCAGTCCTCAAAATAATCATCCCTGGGGAAGTGTCTGAAGCTAACCCTGGTAACAGCTTCTCATGGTTGATGTGCCCAAAATATGGTGGCACAAACAAGCTTTCAAGTAGAGATTTAGAGCTGTTTCGCCTCTTGCCACTAAGCTGGCCCCTAGGTGGTAGCCACACCAACACTCTCCTGCTGTACCGCAATGCCTAAGCTTTCCCCTTCACCTCCTTAGCAACCAGATTTACATTTTATCTGGACCAGAAAGTCTCAGAGATTGGTAATTAGACAAATTTGATTTAGAAGCCTGCTGCTGCTGCTAAGTCACTTCAGTCGTGTCTGACTCTTTGCAACCCCATGGACTGCAGCCCACCAGGCTCCTCTGTCCGTGGGATTTTCCAGACAAGAGTACTGGAGTGGGGTGCCATTGCCTTCTCTGCTACTTACTGCTACTTTAGGCAAATTATGTGATCTCACTGATGTTTAGTTTTGTTTGTCTGTAAAAATGAAGCAAATGACTCCCTTGAAAAGTAGTTTAAAGATGAAGCGAGATAATATAAGTAAAATAACCAGCCCAATGACTGGTTTTAATAATAACTTTAGTGAGAAGGTATTATCATTATTATCATCTTCCCATCAAAATTATTTTTGTCCAAGTCAACCCAAAGTTCTGGTGAGCATGTGGAACAACCAAAATTTCATGCCCTGCTGGAAACCACTTTGGAAAACTGCTTGGAAGCATCTGCTGCTGCTGCTGCTGCTGCTGCTGCTAAGTCGCCTCAGTCGTGTCTGACTCTATGCAACCCCATAGACGGCAGCCCACCAGGCTCCGCCGTCCCTGGGATTCTCCAGGCAAGAACACTGGAGTGGGTTGCCATTTCCTTCTCCAATGCATGAAAGTGAAAAGGGAAAGTGAAGTTGCTCCCTCATGTCTGACTCTTAGCGACCCTGTGGACTGCAGCCCACCTGGCTCCTCCATCCATGGGATTTTCCAGGCAAGAACACTGGAGTGGGTAGTAAAGCCAAACATATGGCTACCCTACAATCCTGAAAGGTGAAAGGGTTAGTCGCTCAGTTAGTAAAAGAGTTGGTCTGACTCTTTGCGACCCCGTGGACTGCAGCCTGCCAGGCTCCTCTGTCCATGGGATTCTCCAGGAAAGAATACTGGAGTGGGCTGCCATGCCCTCCTCCAGGGGATCTTCCTGACCCAGAGATCAAACCCAGGTCTCCTGCACTGTGGGCAGACTCTACTGTCTGAGCCACCAGGGAATCTGATGATGACCAGCAAACCCCCAGAAGCCAAGGGAGAGGTGGGGAACAGATTCTCCATCACAGACTCCAGGAGGAACCGACCCTGAGGGCATGTTGACCTCAGACTTCTCAGACATTTCAGAACTGTCCTATAGATGCCTGCCGTGAAAGCCAGTCAGATTGTGATACTTTGTTATGCAGCCCAAGAGAAAAATACAATGGGTATATCCATTTGGTGGAAATTCTTTAGGCTGTGAACTTAAAAAAAATTTTTATTTATTTATTTTGGGCGGTGCTGGATCTCTGTTGTGGCCTTTCTCCGGTTGTGGCAGTGGGGCCTGCTCTGCGTTGGGGTGCGTAGGCTTCTCCCTTCGGCGGTTTTCCTTGTCTCAGAGCTCAGGCTCTAGGTGCGCGGGCTTCAGTAGCTGCAGCGTGTGGGCTCAGCAGTTGTCGTGCATGGGCTTCATTGCTCCACAGCGTGTGGGATCTTCCAGGACCAGGGATCGAACTCTTGTCCCCAGCATTGGCAGGCAGACTCTTATCCACTGTACCACCAGGGAAGTCTGGCTATGAACTAATGATCAGTGCACTTTTCTGTATGTGAGATATTTGCCCCAAATATATTGAAATAACATGTGGATGAGCAAATAAACGAATTTTGAAGTACTGGAATATTCATAAAGATTTAAAAAGACTGTTGAAGTAATCACAAAGGAAAATACTTGATTACATAAAATACTAAACTCTACATCAAAATAATGTCTGACAACTAACATTGAAAAAACTCAAAATATTGAGGGATATATTTATAGCAGTTATAACAACAGATTCATAAATGAATGATAAATGTTCAATAGAACTAGAAATCAGAGACATGCATGAAGCAAGATAGCATCTTTTATGTGTCAAATTGGCACTTCTTATTTTTAAACAATCATATTCAGGGCTGGTAAATCTTAATTGAGATTGACATTGTCCTCTGCTGGTGATGAGACTAATAATAAATATTTAAATTTTTGATAGAGGGCTTCCCTGGTGGCTCAGGGTAAAGAACCTGCCTGCCAATGTGGAAGACATGGGTTCAAACCCTAGTTGTGGAAGATGCCACATATCCCACATACCAGGGAACAAATAAGCACGTGCACCACAACTATTGAGCCTGTGTTCTATAACCCTGGCACTGCAGCTACCGAAGCCCACTTGCCCTGGAGCCTGTGTTCTGCAACAAGAGAGGCCACCGGAGTGAGAAGCCCACTCACTGCAACAAAGAATAGCCCCCACTTGCTCTAACTAGAGAAAATCCCACACAGCAACAAAGACCCAGCACAACCAAAATGTATAAAAAACTATTTAAATGCATGGTAGATAGCAGGCAGTATGCTAAATAGCTGGCCTATGACTTCAAGTACATATACAGTGAAATATCTTATTTTCCTCTTCACAACAACCCCATCAGATATTTTAAAAGAAGTAAATTGGCAGAAGCATCACATAGAAGTAACACACAGAAATACCAAAAAAGATGTCCTTTTCATCACAGGGGACTGGAATGCAAAAGTAGGAAGTCAATAGATACCTGGAGTAACAGGCAAATTTGGCCTTGGAATATGGAATGAAGCAGGGCAAACGCTAACAGAGTTTTGCCAAAAGAACACACTAGTCATAGCAAACACCCTCTTCCAACAAAACAAGAGAAGATTCTACACATGGACATCACCAGATGGTCAATACTGAAATCAGATTGATTATATTCCTTGGAGCTAAAGATGGAGAAGCTCTATACAGTCAGCAAAAATAAGACCAGGAGCTGACTGGCTCAGATCATGAATTCCTTATTGCAAAATTCAGACTTAAATTGAAAAAAGTAGGGAAAACCACTAGACCATTCAGGTATGACCTAAATTAAATCCCTCACTATTGTAAAGTGGAAGTGACAAATACATTCAAGGGATTAGGCCTAATAGTGCCAGAAGAACTATGGATAGAGGTCCGTGACATTGTACAGGAGGCAGGGATTAAGACCATCCCCAAGGGAAAAAAAATGCAAAAAGGCAAAATGGCTGTGTGAGGAGGCCTCACAAATAGCCGTGAAAAGAAGAGAAGGGAAAAGCAAAGGAGAAAAGGAAAGGTATACCCATTTGAATGCGGAGTTCCAAAGAATAGCAAGGAGAGATAAGAAAGCCTTCCTCAGTGATCAGTGCAAAGAAATAGAGGAAAACAATAGAATGGGAAAGACTACAGATCTCTTCAAGAAAATTAGAGATACCAAGGGAACATTTCATGCAAAGATGGGCTCAATAAAGGACAGAAATGGTATGGACCTAATAGAAGGAGAAGATATTAAGAAGAGGTGGCAAGAATACACGGAAGAACTGTACAAAAAAAAATCTTCATGACCCAGATAATCATGATGGTGTGATCACTCACCTAGAGCTAGACATTCTGGAATGTGAAGTCAAGTGGGCCTTAGAGAGCATCACTACAAACAAAGCTAGTGGAGGTGATGGCATTCCAGTTGAGCTATTTCAAATCCTGAAAGATGATAGTGTGAAAGTGCTGCACTCAATATGCCAGCAAATTTGGAAAACTCAGCAGTGGCCCCAGGACTGGGAAAGTCAGTTTTCATTGCAATCCCAAAGAAAGGCAATGTCAAAGAATATTCAAAATACCACACAATTGCACTCATCTCACATGCTAATAAAATAATACTCAAAATTCTCCAAGTCAGGTTTCAGCAGGATGTGAACCGAAAACTTCCAGATGTTCAAGCTGGTTTTTGAAAAGGCAGAGGAACCAGAGATCAAATTGCTAACATCCGTTGGGATCATCGAAAAAGCAAGAGAGTTCCAGAAAAATATCTACTTCTGCTTTATTGACTATGCCAAAGCCTTTGATTGTGTGGACCACAACAACCTCTGGAAAATTCTTAAAGAGATGGGAATACCAGACCACCTGACCTGCCTCTTGAGAAATCTGTATGCAGGTTAGGAAGCAACAGTTCGAACTGAACATGGAAAAACAGACTGGTTCTAAATTGGGAAAGGAGTACGTCAAGGCTGTATATTGTCACCCTGCTTATTTAACTTATATGCAGAGTACATCATGTGAAATGCCGTGGGTGAAGCACAAGCTGAAATCAAGATTGCTGGGAGAAATATCAATAACCTCAGATATGCAGATGACACCACCCTTATGGCAAAAAGCGAAGAAAAACTAAAGAACCTCTTGATGACAGTGAAAGAGGAGAGTGAAAAAGTTGGCTTAAAACTCAACATTCAGAAAATGAAGATCATGGCACTGGTTCCATCACTTCATGGCGAATAGATGGAGAAACAATGGAAACAGCGATAGGCTTTATTTTGGGGGGCTCAAAAATCACTGTAGATGGTGACTGCAGCTGTGAAATTAAAAGACGCTTGCTCCTTGGAAGGAAAGTTATGCATATTACAAAGTAGAAACATTACTTTGCCAACAAAGGTCCGTCTAGCCAAGCTATGGTTTTTCCAATAGTCATGTATGGATGTGAGAGTTGGACTACAAAGATAGCTGAGCACTGAAGAATTGTTGCTTTTGAACTGTGGTGTTGGAAAAGACTCTTGAGAGTCCCTTGGACTGCAGGGAGATCCAACCCGTCCCTCCTAAAGGAAATCAGTCCTGAATACTCATTGAAGGACTGATGCTTAAGCTGAAACTCCAATACTTTGGCCACCTGATGTGAAGAACTGATTCCTTTGAAAAGACCCTGATGCTGGGAAAGATTGAAGGTTGGAGGAGGAGGGGACAACAGAGGATGAGATGGTTGGATGGCATCACCAACTCAATGGACATGAGTTTGAGCAAACTTTGAGTGTTGGTGATGGGCAGGGAAGCTTGGTGTGCCACAGTCCATGGAGTTGCAAAGAGTTGGACACAACTGAGCAGCCGAACTGAACTGAACCACGTGGATTAGATTGAAAGGGGCCAAATTAGTATAAAATGGATAAGAAGCCTTTGGACCCTGAGCTCCTATTGGTAGGAAGCAAACTGAGAAAACTTTTGAGCAGAAAACATGGGCTACCTTTTATGTAAAAGAAAAGATGACCTCCAGGGTGGAAACAAGAGCTTAGAGGCTGGAGTTGAAAGTTGTGGAGACTCATTTTCAGACCTGGAGTCCTAGACAAGGAACTTTCAACATAGAAAGTGATAGCCATAACTCTGTATGATTTTTGAGGCTTGATTACTCAAGGCATCACCATTCATACCTTGCATTTTTTAACAGCTCACTTTGAGAGAAGCCAGAAATCATGCTTTCTGGACCCTCCAGACCCTAAGAAACTTAGACCCAGACCCTGGAGCTAAGCTACTTATGATTTGCTAATTCACAGATACTGTGATATATATTTGTGTTTGTTGTGGCTTTGAACCATTAGTTTTGGGGTAATTCAATGTGTGTGTATTGTTGATGAAGCAAATGACTAATTATGGTGGTGTCACTGATGTAAGAGAAAGGAACCACAGGTATAAGATTGATGAAGTTTAAAAAATACTGTAATCTTGAATTCAAATGGCAGTCATTGCAATGGTGTATTTTATGTTAAGGAACAGGCACAGCAGAAGGGGGAGANTTATGGTGGTGTCACTGATGTAAAAGAAAGGAACCACAGGTATAAGATTGATGAAGTTTAAAAAAATACTGTAATCTTGAATTCAAATGGCAGTCATTGCAATGGTGTATTTTATGTTAAGGAACAGGCACAGCAGAAGGGGGAGAGAAGGACGAGGAGGGGGAGGGGAAAGCCACAGCAAAGCTCCTTAATTCTGTCCACAGAAAAGACCTTGAAAATGAATACCTTAAAACCCAGCTTCTATATAAAATTTCCCACTTAAAAGCAAACAACCTGAATCTGTTTAAAGAAATGGCTAGCTCTAGATCTGGAACAGCAAATGTTTAAGATGAGCCTGGAATATCCCATAACAACGGGAAGCAAGGATGCAGTTTTTAAAAAGCACTAGGAAAAAAAGCTAGGATCTGTTTAAGGATTTAGAAAGCAAAGTGAAGAGGCTCCCACTGGCTGAAGATGGGACTGTTGGCACATGATTAAGAATAATAACTGCAATGGACTGAAACACATCAAATATGTTTAAATCCACGCATTCATAATGATGCTAGAAAAACTAATTAGTTCCATTTGCATGGTGCTTGGCACTTAATTCATTATTTTGATAACTGGCAAATAAAGGGAATAAATTACACATTTATCCTGCCTTCTGTGAGCTATGCCTCAATATAGTTAGAGTCAATGAAGAGAAGTTTCTCTTTATAACTTCAGTTAACAAATGTAGAAATAGTGGTAAAGTGAGAATGTTCACCTGTTTGAAATTCCTAATGAAATAATGAATCTGGGCAGTGATCATCTTTGGCTTCTGACATCACAGAAGGACAACCAGGTATGGGTACCTCCTGGGAAGTAGGTAAAGCAGTCCTACCAAAGGAACAACATGAATCTGATCAAACTTTGAGATGTAGCTAACGTTTTTTTAGAGAATATAGGGGACAGAGGAATATGATCAATGACAAAATAGAATATGATAAATGACAAAATGGGGAGCTCCTATTAACAAAATCCAGGTCACTGGAAACTCTGCAGGAAAAATGACCAGTTTATTTAATAAATAAAACAGTGCTTAGAGAGAGAAGGATGGTGGAAAGGAAAGAGAGACATCATGTTTCAGATAGTTTTTTAAATGTGCAAAAATGCCCAGTGTATATTAAACTTGGAAATCAGGATATAAAATTATAAAACAAAGCNGATCACTGGAAACTCTGCAGGAAAAATGACCAGTTTATTTAATAAATAAAACAGTGCTTAGAGAGAGGAGGATGGTGGAAAGGAAAGAGAGACATCATGTTTCAGATAGTTTTTTAAATGTGCAAAAATGCCCAGTGTATATTAAACTTGGAAATCAGGATATAAAATTATAAAACAAAGCCATCTGATTTTTAAAGAAAAATACAGCATGAGAGAAAAAAATGTTCAGAAAACAAAGTGTTTTGTAGCAGGATTATTGGTAATTTTGGAATATTGTTTTGTATTTTTCCAAACTGTTTTAAGACACAAGTATAATTTTTCTAACCACTGTCCTTCTTGGAATAAGGACAAATAGATAAATTAGTAAAAGCATGTCTATAGAGAGGGAAGGGGAAAGCGTATTAACACTTGTTTTTTTCACGCAGTGGCCTTATGCTGTCCAATGAGATCTTCTTCTGTAAGAAAGAACACTGGCATATCCCATTGGATTGTAATGTGTTGGTGGGTCCCTTCTCACGAGTAACAGGTATATATTTTATTAAGGGTCCTTTGGGAAAGACTTGAATTCAAATGAACCACCAGCCTTTCTAACTCTGAGATGGGTGTGAGAAGTAAGCTCTCATGTGACTGTTGAGGAAGGTCAGTATCTGAATTATGAAGCCTGACTTTCAGCAGATGACGAACAGGAAAAGGAAACAAACTGCCTTGACACAACCCGGGTTTGGTACAGCTGGTTCAGAAGCAACAAGTTTATTCTGTAATGTTGCCAAGGCAACAGCATCTGCTTCTGACATTGCTGAGGGTGGGAGGAGGGAGCAAAGAGGAGCAATAAAGAGGCAGAATGATTCTGTACATCTTTCCTAGGAAAGCAGGAAAGAAGGCTGTAAGATATTGACTATTTTCTGGGTGAACGTGCTTCCATAATGTTTAAAGTGTCATCAGGGAAAGGCAAATGGTGTTTTTCATGTTACAATCTGCCTTGAACCAAATAGGAGCCCCGTGACTCTTGTCATATTGTCATTTTCCCTTCTGTGACTCCTAACAGCAGTGGACAGGGCTTTCTTACAGCTCTGTCCCTTGAGTGTGAAAGCACAGTGATGCTTTCTTGTGACAGTTACTGCAGCATCTGTTCACACGGCTGAAAGATGCTTATTATGTTTCGACTGTGTCTGGATTTGCAAGGGAGGGAGAGAGGAGAGGAATGGTCTTGGTTCGCCTCCTCCTCTTCTCCTCCAGCTCCTGCCTCCAGATCTTTCTACCTGTAAAGGAGGAGGATGAAGCAGGGAGAACATGGCAATGAGGAAGGAAAGGGAGCAGCAGGTCTGGGAAGTGTGCTAGAGATATTTTTAGCTGAGAGCAAAGCAGACAACAGGCTACCTGGCCACGAGGCAGCCCGCATGGGGACACCGGGAGCCTGGGAAGAGCTGAGTCAGGGGCAAGGTAAGGGGGGCTGGGGCCCAGTTCCGCATATAATGGCCTTAGAGGGAGATCGGAGCTGGAGACGAAGACAGAGCTCTGGAGACGATCAGTGGCATATGTTGAGCATCAAAATTGTTCTCAAACTGGAGAAACACTCAGCTCGGTTGCCCGGGCTCGGGGAAAGATGCTCTTTCCTGCCTGAACCTCATTTCATGTGTTTAGAACCTGAAGCAAACAGTCTCTGGGTAGTTCTCACTGGCTCAGAAGCAAAGAGAATTTAGACCCCTGCCTGTGCCCAGTTGGGGCTGATTTCTTTTCTTTTTTTCAAATGCCAACTGCTTTTATGACATGGCAGGATGTTCCAGAGGTCAAAAGCCTGAACTTGAGAGCCAGGCAAATCAGGGGAACCTGAATCTGACCCTCCAGGCCTGCCGCTTTCAGCTGCTTATACATCACTCATTATGCATTATTTCATTGGAGTCACATTTACAAGGTAAATGCAGGTAACCCAGCCTCCCCAAGGCCTTAGCTTCCTCTCTTTTGGTGGGCTGCCAGGGCCAACTTCCTAGTGGTAGGCTGTGAATTTGGGGGCACCCCATTTTGAACTTTCCTGTTATAATCATTCTTATTTGTCTTTGAACATATCTTTGAAAAGTGGGAAGGAATGGAGTTCACCTGTGTTTGCTTCTTGGACTTGAAAGTGACACTAGATTAGGTAGAAACCCTGATCAGAAAGTTCTGTCCCGGGACTTCCCTGATGGTCAAGTGGTTAGGAATCTGCCTTCCAATACAGGGGATGCAGGTTCGATCCCCAGTGGGGAACTAAGATCCCATGTGCTGTGGGGCAACTATGCCTGCACAGCGCAACTAGAGAGAAGCCTGTGCCACAACTAAGACCTGATGAAAGCGAAAGTGAAGTTTGCTCAGTCGTGTCCGACTCTTTGCAACCCAATGGACTATACAGTCTATGGAATTCTCCAGGCCAGACTACTGGAGTGGGTAGCCATTCCCTTCTCCAGGGGATCTTCCCGACCCAGGAGTTGAACCAGGGACTCCTGCATTGCGGGTGGATTCTTTACCAGCTGAGCTACCAGGGAAGCCCTGATGCAGCCAAATAAATAAATATTTTTAAAAAGGAGAAAAAGAAAGTTCTGTCACAAGTTGGCAATGGACTTGTATTAAAGTTCTCTAGAGAAACAGAATCAGCAGATTTTATGTATATGTGTATATATATATATATATATATATAATAATGTAATAGTATGGATGTGAGAGTTGGACTGTGAAGAAGACTGAGTGCCAAAGAATTTGGTGGTTTTGAACTGTGGTGTTGGAGAAGACTCTTGAGAGTCCCTTGGACTACAAGGAGATCCAACCAGTCCATTCTGAAGGAGATCAACTCTGGGATTTCTTTGGAAGGACTGATGCTAAAGCTGTAACTCCAGTACTTTGGCCACCTCATGGGAAGAGATGACTCATTGGAAAAGACTCTGATGCTGGGAGGGATTGGAGGCAGGAGGAGAAGGGGACGACAGAGGATGAGATGGCTGGATGGCATCACCGACTCGATGGACATGAGTCTGAGTGAACTCCAAGAGTTGGTGATGGACAGGGAGGCCTGGCGAGCTGCAGTTCACGGGGTTGCAAAGAGTCAGACACGACTGAGCAACTAAACTGAACTGAACTGAATGTGATATTATATATATATATTACTTGTTCTGTCTCATGTATAGCTATAATTATATAATATATAATATAATATAATTATATAATATGTATCTATAATCTCTATATATTATATATAGAGAGAGACAGCAAGGGGCTGGGGGTGGAATTTAAATAATTGGCTCATACATCATGGATGCAGGCAAGTTCAAAATCTTTAGGCAGGCCAGCAGACTAGAACCCAGGGAAGAGCCAATCCTGCAGTTTTAAGTCCACAGGCAGAATTTCCTCTTCGTCAAGGAGATCAGTTTTTTCTATTAAGGCCTTCACCTAATTGGATGAAGCCTGCCCACATTATAGAGGGTAATTTGCTTTACTCAAAGTCTGCTGATTTAAATGTGAAACTCATCAAAAAATACTTTCACAGAATTATCTAGAGCTATGTTTGACCAAATATCTGAGTACCATGACCTAGCCAAGTTGACAGATAAAATTGACCATGACAGGGACCCTTTTTGCCCTGTCCAAACATGGGTGCCTCCTCACAAGCCAGTAACCATGACCCCAAAGAGTCACTCACACAATAAGCAAGTTCCACCAAGGTAGCTAATTTCATGGCATCTGCAGAAGAGCTGGGACCAGCTATTTTATTTTTTATTTATTTGTGCTGCACCCTTCTTTAGGAGAGAAAAAAAAAATCAAAACACAGCAAAAGTTGATAGCAGGAATTATATCAAAAAGGTAATTTTCACCACAGGTCCTGGGGTTAATATGTACTTATTCAAATGTCTTAAACATTAAAGGAAAGAGGCAAATATTTAAAGGGAGCTCTAGACTGGGGACCAGAGTTTCAACACTCTACCCTACCATTTAGGCAAATGTCCTAATTCACAGTGAGGTGGATAATTATACCTGCGCCAAATCAGGGACCAGAGAGGCCTTACCACGATCATCTATACCGAAGTGCACAATTATACTCAATTATACTTGAGTCTGGAAAGGGTTGAAAGCTGAAACCTTGCTGTATGAACAGAAAGTGTTGCTGCTTTTAACACTGCAAGTAATGGAAGAGGGAACCAAGCCGCCTATCTCTGAGGCTGACACCTCACTCTTTTCTCTCGAGTGAAACCCCACTGTGTCCTGACAGCAGTCTCAGCTGTTTGTTCCTCTTGTGGCTGCCAGCCCACCTCTCTTCGTTCGGTGCCCACAAGTGGCACAGAGCTCTTTCTGTAAGCTGCTGTCAGGAAGAGTGCACGTCCTAGTTGGGAATTCAAGGGCCAAGGTTTTAAATAGGATTTTCAAGGTGCCTCTCATGCATTGAAGGGAAAGGACTCTTAGACACTTGCTAAAAGTGTAAATTGGTACAAATCCTAGAGTACAGTTTGGAAATGTCTAGCAAGTGCCTCAAAAATGTGTATGTACCTAGTAATCCATTCTAAGGACTTTATCCTTAAGAATGTAACAGACGAGTATGCAAATATAAGTACAGGGATACTCATTAGTATCATACTTGTTTGACTGAAGTGATTTAGCAGCAGCAGCAGCATTACTCTTAAAAGTGAAATACTGCAAGCAACCTAAATGTCCAGTGATATCCAGGAGTCCCTAGGAGGCACTAGTGGTAAAGAATCCACTTGCCAGTGTAGGACACGCAAGAGATGTGGGTTCGATCCCTGAGTTGGGAAGGTCCCCTGGAGTAGGAAATGGCACCCACTCCAGTATTCTTGCTTAGAAAATTCCATGGACAGAGGAGCCTGGTGGGCTATGGTTCAGGGGATCACAAAGAATTGGACACAGCTGAGTGACTGAACACCACCATCCAGGACTGCATAGATGAATACCATCCATTTTGAGAGCAGAATATTATTTAACCATTAAAAATAACAAAATGATGATGGGCATGTGTATACAAAAATATTCATGATACATTAAGGGGAAAAGTAAGTCATCAAATATTAACTATAGGTTTAATTCCATTAAAATAAATAGATACATGAAAAAGTTTTGATGATGTCTTAGTTCGTTTGGGCTGCTATAACAAAATACCATAGGCAAGATGGCTTATAGCAACATAATTTTTTTTTTTATCATAGTTCTGGAGGCTGGGAAGTCCAAGTTAAAGGCACTGGCATGGTCAGTGTCTGCTAAGGACCCACTTCCTGATTTGTAGATGGAAGTCTTTTACATACTGTTTCCTTACACGGTGGAAGGGAGGAGGGAGCTCCGCGAGGTCTCTTTTATAACAACACTAAATCCACTCATTGGTCTTCCCTGGTGGCTCAGAGGTTAAAGTGTCTGCTTGCAATGCGGGAGACTCAGGTTCGATTCCTGGGTCGGGAAGATCCCCTGGAGAAGGAAATGGCAACCCACTCTAGTATTCTTGCCTGGAGAATCCCATGGAGGAAGGAGCCTGGTAGGCTACAGTCCACGATGCTGCAAAGAGTCGCACACGACTGAGCTACTTCACTTAAGTGGAAACCCATTCATGAGGGCTCCACCCTCATGACCTAACCACTTCCCAAAGGTCCTGCCTCCTAATCCTTTGACATTGGAGGTTAGCATTTCAATGTATTTGGAGGGAGACATACACATTCAATCTATAGCAATGGATATATACCAAAATATTTACTGTCATTTTCTGTAAATCGAATGTTGAATTAATAGAATTCAACCAATAGAATGGTTGATTAACTCTTTTTAATATCTGTATTTTCTATATTGAGTGTATCAGTTCAGCTCAGTCACTCAGTTGTGTCTGACTCTTTGTGACCCCATGGACTGCAGCACACGAGGCTTCCTTGTCTTTCAGCAACTCCCGGAGCTTGCTCAAACTCATGTCCATCCAGTCAGTGATGCCATGTAATCATCTCATCCTCTGTCATTCCCTTTTTCTCCTGCCTTCAATCTTTCCTAGCATCAAGGTCTTTTCCAGTGAGTCAGTTCTTTGCATCAGGTGGCCAAAGTATTGGAGGTTCAGCTTCAGGATCAGCCCTTCCCATGAATATTCAGAGTTGATTTACAGTTCAAAAGCATCATTCTTCAGCGCTCAGCTTTCTTTATGGTCCAACTCTTACATCCATACATGACTACTGGAGAAATCATAGCTTTCACTAGATGGACCTTTGTTGGCATAGTAATGTCTCTGCTTTGTTATATGCTGTCTAGGTTGGTCATAACTTTTCTTCCAAGGAGTAAGCGTCTTTTAATTTCATGGTTGCAGTCACCATCTGCAGTGATTTTGGAGCCCAAGAAAATGAAGTCTGTCACTGTTTCCACTGTTTGCGCATCTATTTGCCATGAAGTGATGGGACTGGATGCCATGATCTTTGTTTTTTTTAGGTCAGCCTTTTCACGTTCTTCTTTCACTTTTGTCAAGAGGCTCTTTAGTTCCTCTTCACTTTTTGCCATAAGGGTGGTGTCATCTGCATATCTGAGATTACTGATATTTCTCCTGGCAATCTTGATTCCAGCTTGTGCTTCATCCAGCCCAGCATTTCTCATGATGTACTCTGCATATAAGTTAAATAAGCAGGGTGACAATACACAGCCTTAACGTACTCCTTTCCTAATTTGGAACTAGTCTGTTGTTCCATGTCCAGTTCTAACTGTTGCTTCTTGACCCACATACAGATTTCTCAGGAGACAGGTCAGGTGGTCTGGTATTCCCATCTGTTTAAGAATTTTCCACAGTTTGTTGTGATCCACACAGTCAAAGTCTTTAGCTTAGTCAATGAAGCAGAAGTAGATGTTTTTCTGGAATTCTCTTGCTTTTTCTATGATCTAATAGATGTTGGCAGTTTGAGCTCTGGTTCCTCTGCCTTTCTAAATACTGAGTATATGGTTGCTTATATAACTAAGAAAATAAAGGGGGAAAATGCCTTTCCTATGTGCCTTCTGGTCTGCTCATCCTTGATTAGAAGGGTGAGTGCTGTGTATTCCTAGGCCCATTAGGACATCTGGGGAGGAAAATTGTTCTTGGCATTATTTGTTATTTTTCACCATCCACTGGCATTTTAACATCAATGTTGATAATAACCTCTCAGACTGATATTCTCTGTGCTGTCAGAAAGAAAATTCTAGCAGACACCAACACTGCATAGCTCTTTCTAACAAGTCTAGATCATGAACCATTTCAAGGTAAAGCAGTTGTTTAATTCCGTAAGAGCACTATCTTGTCATAAAGACTGCAGTTCCTTGAGGTTGGTAACAAAAGTTCATCAAGAAGTTTCTGGGATTAATGGGAAAAACCAGAAGTCAGGAACATAAACAAGGGTAACACTGAGGAGCCTTGATAGGGGAGTGTGTGTGTGTGTGTGTGTGTGTGTGTGTGTGTGTTTCTGTGAGCAGGGTTGATAATCTTTCTTCTGCTTGCCCAACCATGGGAGCTGATATTTTGCAGGACTTGAAATGATGCTATTTCTTGATAACACTGGGGCATTTCACCCTGAGCGCTCTTTTACCTTGAGATATGCAGATAACCCAGAGAACAGCCAGCACTCTTCAGAATGGACACTGCAGAAATGCAGTGTATAACCATATTACCCCGTTCTCCTTTTATACTGCTGACCTGTAATCAGAGATTTCATCTCCTGACTGCACGTATGTTAGGACACTTGAAGTAGTTTCAGGCTTTGAGATCCTGAAACACCAAGCAGAAGGCTCAAATCATTCTGTTTCTTAAAGAGGCAGCAAGTAATGAGTCAAGATGGAGGGAGAAGAGGATTGCAGGTAAGAAGACGAGTGTACACCCCTGGATCTGCAGCATCAGATCAGCTCAGGAGGCAGGTGCTCAGTGTTCTGAATGGCCTCTTGCCTCTCCCCATCCTCATGCAACAACAGAGATGACAGATTCTTCTCTTGCCACATCTCTATCACCTCAGAACTCCTGCTAGTCTTTATCTGCATTTCTCTCAGGGTATGTACCTTATCCTGCCTTGTGTTATAGTAAAATATGAAGACTTCGTAGACTCTTACTAAATCGCAAGCTCCCTGAGAGCACTGACAGTTTCTACATTGGCTTACTGTTGATGATGTCCAGTACCTAGCAGATAATTCAGTGAAAAAAAAGAAGGATGAATGAATAGATAGTAGTCCTCAAAATTTATTCACTTCCATTGACAGAAGGAACATGAAGTTGATGCGCTTTAGGAAAAATGAAAGCTGACTTTTCAATCTCCTAATGGTTCAGTGGTTGTATATGATTCTTCCTTCTCAGAGAAGACTTGGCTCTGATATCCCTGACATCATCACTTTGATTCTTTCTTACACTTCCCCTTCCAGCAGAGAAGGCGAATTTATTAATAGCAATGCAATCCAAGAGGTTCATTATTCAAGAGCCTGTTCTCTATCTGGGACTCAGCCTGGTCACTTTCTTTTTGAATGCCACTGGTGACAAGCTGTCCAGTGGTGGATCAGGCTTAGTCTTTCTACCTACAGTCTAGGAAGTGGGTTCATAAAACTGCTCCCTAGGTATTTATTATATACCTATTATATGCTGCTGCTGCTGCTAAGTCGCTTCAGTCGTGTCCGACTCTGTGCAGCCCCATAGAGGGCAGCCCACCAGGCTCCCCCGTCCCTGGGATTCTCCAGGCAAGAACACTGGAGTGGGTTGCCATTTCTTTCTCCAATGCAAGAAAGTGAAAAGTGAAAGTGAAGTCGTTCAGTCGTGCCTGACCCTCAGCGACCCCATGGACTGCAGCCTTCCAGGCTCCTCTGTCCATGGGATTTTCCAGGCAAGAGTACTGGAGTGGGGTGCCATTGCCTTCTCCGAACTATTACATGCACTTCATGGCACATAGTTGGGTAAAAGGTGGAAACAGTGACAGGTTTTATTTTCTTGGACTCCAAAATCACTGTGGACAGTGACTGCAGCCATGAAATTATAAAACATAGCTCCTTGGAAGAAAAGCTATGACCAACCTAGACAGCAGACTAAAAAGCAGAGACATTACTTTGCTGACAAAGGTCTGTCTAGTCAAAGCTATGGTTTTTCCAGTAGTCATGTACGAATGTGAGAGTGGGACCATAAGGATACCGAGTGTGGAAGAACTGATGCTTTCAAATTGTGGTGTTGGAGAAGATTCTTGAGAGTCCTTTGGACTGCAAGGAGATCAAATCAGTCAATCTTAAAGGAAATCAATCCTGAATATTCATTGGAAGGACTGATGCTGAAGCTCCAATCCCTTGGCCACATCATGAGAACAGCTGATTCACTGAGAAAAAAAGCCTGATGCTGGGAAAGACTAAGGGAAAGAGAAGAAGGGGGCAACAGGATGAGATGATTGGATGGCATCTCCAACTCAGTGAACATGAGTTTGAGCAAACTCAGAGAGATAGTGAAGGCCAAGGAAGCCTGATGTGCTGCAGTCCATGGGATCACAGAGAGTCAGACATGAGTTAGTAACTGAACTACAACTTTTATTATCCAAAGACACCAGGAAGCTTTTTCTACTCCTCTCCACCCACATTATCCTTCCCTACCCTTAAGACAAGAGGGCCTCAGATGCACATGCCTTCAGCACAAGCAGATACCATGAAAATGTTCCTCTGGTGGTTTAATCCCATCAACCCACAGTGGCGAGGGGAGAGGCATGGGTGACAACAGAGGATACGATGGTTGGATAGCACATCTGAATCAATGGACGTAAATTTGAGCAAACTTTAGGAGTTAGTCAAGGACAAGGGAGACTGGTGTGCTGCAGTTCATGGGGTCGCAAAGAGTTGGACATGACTTAGCAACTGCGTGACAATTACGTGCACAACCCTGAAAGGTACAATACTCATATTTATAGAATTTTTGGACAGAGTAGGAAAGTAAAGTGGCTTTTCATAGAGTACATGGAGTAGTCTAAACCACTTAATCCAACCCTGTTACAGAAAAGACTGTACCAAACCATTCCAAGGCATCCTTATCACCAACATCCCCTCTTCTTCCTTCTCCTTTCTCCCCTTTCCCCTCCCCCTTCCTTCCCTTCCTTCTCCTCCCGTCCTCCCCCTCCTCCTCTTTCTCCTCCTCCTCCCCTTCCACTCATCAGCCACAACCTTCACCAAAGGCCCTGTATACTAAGTATTATGCTCAGTGCATAAAATGAAGCCCGGGAACCACTGGATCAATATATATGCATTCGTAGAACTGTCTTTCATGGTGTCATTTTACATGGTGGACTGAAAGAGACTTCATCTTCCCTTTCTAATGGTATCCTAGGATCCTGTCACTTCTTTGAAGAGGTGCTAGTAATGGTAATAAGTATGTACAGTGACTTGCTGGCCTCATGCCCCTCTCCCTGTCTCCAGGTTCACAGGAGCATGGCCAGAAGCCAACTCTGGGTGTTTCTGTTAAAGGTGGCCACAGCGTCCCCACTGAGAGCTCCCGGGAGAGGGAGGCTGCCTCTGTAATCAGGCACCTGCCCCAAATTGAGCTCCTCCAGGAAATATGAGCTGCAAATTTTATTATATGCATTAGCCCTTCCTTCCTTACTCCCATGGTACCTGTAGGTCTTTCTTCAGTGAGGGAGCTCCACTCTCCCTCACCTCAGAGTTAAATGGAGCCTTGTGCTTGCTGCGTGCTAAGTCACTTCAGTCATGCCCAACTTTTTGGGACCCCATGGGCTGTAGCCCTCCAGGCTCCTCTGTCCATGGCATTCTCCAGGCAAGAAAACTCGAGTGGGTTGCCATGCCCTTCCTCTAGGGCACCTTCCCAATCCAGGGACTGAACCTGTGTCTCTTATGTCTCCTGAATTGGCAGATGGGTTCTTTACCACTAGCGCCACCTGGGAAGCCCATAATGGAGCCTCAAGTGCCCCCAAATCATTGGGTCAAATCCTCCAGAAATCATTAAAAAGAAAAAAAACGTTTCCAGGAGTGAGTGTTATCTGGCAAGGAATTCATACACTTTCTGGAGCTCCTCATTTCCTTCCATTATGTTAATTCTCCCAACTCAATAGCCTCATCCCCTGCCCAGCCCCTGCACACATTTCCCTCTCCTCCTCACCCCAGGGAAGAAACTGATGATGCTGAAGTCAGAATCCATCCAATTTTGTGATGGTCTCGGTACTCCAGACAATTGCCCTGCAGTACCCACTGGCCGTCCTCAGCCTGTGCCAGAACAACCACAGTTTCAGCAGGCTCATTTAGAGCTGCAAGGATGTCGGAGGTGTGTGCTAGCCGTGCGTTTAGGAGTTTGCACCATGTGTCTTGGATAAACGCCAAGGTCAAGAAGTCTATAGAGGGTTTTCGTCATACTTCTTCCTCTTTGATCTGTCTCAATCTGCCTATGTACCACCTGCAGAGGGGCTGCTCCAGCCTGTTGGCATCACTCCCTTGCACAGTCTGTCTTCACTCAACGCTTATTTATTATTCAGTTATTAGAGTTATTGGATGTGCTCATGGCTTATTACCCTCTGGGTGCATTTACAAGTAGGATAGGAAAAACTCACTGCAGTTTAATTTCTGTTGTTACCAAGAAGCCTGTACTTACTGTGAAACCTCATCTTCATGTCATAAAGCTTTTATGGCATATTTATCTTCTCAAACCTTGATTTTCCTTTTAGGGGCTAAATGTATATATGCATTCTCCATACAAAGTAGGTTAGAAGCAAGCTCTGCTGATCAACAAGCTGGGCAAAGACCCAAGAGCCCCAGCTATTGGGGAGAGGAGCCCTTGAGCTAAAACCTGCTCCCTGCAGGTGACACCTGGTTCTTGATCATGTCAACATTTGCTTCACAGACTGTTTTCCATCCCATTCTGGTCTTTCTCCAAAGCTTGTTTTCTCTCTTCTCTGTGATGTGTGGACAAACACCTATGCATTCAAGCACATGTACATACACACACACACAGCAGCCTCTTATCCACAACACAAACAAAGACATATCAACAGTTTTCTGGGGGCAGTGGGGACACGTTTCATGTCATCATAGCAGACCTCTCTATGGATTCTTTCAGAGGAGAGAAGATTTCTAATTTTCTGCCTTCCTGTAAACGCTTTTGCAGAAGGAAGACCAAGAATATATGGACTATATCTGGGGCTCTTCTGCTTCTCTGCACATGATTAAGGATTCGTAAAGCGCCAAGAATGCAGACCATTTCTTCCCAGGTGGCTCAGTGGTAAAGACGTCACCTGCCAATGCAGGAGAGGCCGTTTCGATCCCTGAGTCAGGAAGATCCCCTTAGAGGAAAGGGCAACCCACACAAGTATTCTTTCCTGGAGAATCCCATGGACAGAGGAGCCTGGCAGACTACAGTCCACGGCGTCACAAAAGAGTCAGCCACAACTGAGCAGCTGAGCACATGTGCCAGAGTGTGGACCATTTCTGCTCCCTGCTGCGGAAGAGGAATGCTAGAGTGAAAGGGGCCTGGGAATCAAGCTTTATTATTCTGGCTATAACTGTTCAGTGATTGTCAAGAACACAAGGGAACATGAGAGTTCTGTCTTTCCTTCTTTCTCATTTTCTTTCATTCGTATCATTGTCTTAGGGCAGCCCATCCCAAAGGTTAGGCAGGACACCCCTATGAGCAGGTACCCTCGTATCACTGCAGGACCATCCGGAGCCCATGTGATGTCTTTGCCTCCTGACAGCTCATGTCACAGGTCCAGACCCTGTCTCCCCACCGGGTATTTACCAGAATCTGTGCTCTATCTTCTCAGGTTCCCTGCGGGACCAGGGCAGCACGTAGCTCTGACCTCTCCTGGCTGTAACACGTGGACACTTTATCCAGCCAGCTTTTCAAGGCTCGAAAGGAATGTGTCCCAAAGTGCTTACAAGAACCAGAGCCTGACATGCTCTGGTCACTCTCTGGAGAACAGCCTGGGACCTGCCAAGGCAGCTTCTGTTGTTCCGTCACGAAGTTGTGTCTGACTCTGCAATCCCATGGACTGCAGCACACCAGGCTTCCCTGTCCTTCACTCTCTCTCAGAGTTTGCTCAAACTCATGTCCATTGAATCAGTGATGCTATCAAACCATCTCATCCTCTGTCACTCCCTTCTCCTCCTGCCCTCAATCTTTCCCTGCATCAGAGTTTTTTCCAGTGTGTTGGCTTTTCGCATCAGGTGGCCAAAGGATTGGAGCTTCAGATTCAACATCAGTCCTTCTAGTGAATATTTAGGGTTGATTTCCTTTAAGATTGACTGGTCTGATCTCCCTGCTGTCCAAGGGACTCTCAAGAGTCTTCTCTAGCACCACAGTTCAAAAGTATCAATTCCTTGGTGCTCAGACTTCTTTATAGTCCAACTCGCACATCTGTACATGATTACTGGAAAAACCATAGCTTTGAGTATACAGATCTTAGTCGGCAAGTGATGTCTCTGCTTTAACTAGAGGCCATCTGAAATAGTCCATATGTTGGACTTGGCTGGATAGGCTGGAGTCCCCAGAGATAGTATTACATAGACTTCCATTCTGGCCTGTGAGGGAGTCACCGTGTCTGAACCTGGGAGCTATAGGAAAGTCAAAGGGCAGCAGGGCCTTCACTCCAGTGATCCCCAAAGCCATAAGCCCAGAGGCATCTGGTCTCCTTAAAGCAAATGTGCAGCTCACATGGATCTGAGTTAGGGGGTTTGGCTTGTTCTGCCTGGGGTCCTGCTCAGCCAGCAAAAGCAACACTAGCTCTGAAGCCCTGAAGAGGAACATTCAGAGTAATTTAGACACTAAAAGAGTGTTTGCTGGTTGTNATATTCATTCATTAGTCAACAGCCATTGATAGAAACCTTGATACATGCCAGTTATTCTGTGTGGTTTTGGGGATCTGTTGTTTAATAAAGTGCATATAGTTCCTGCCCTCCTGGGGTGTGTGCTCTGTGTGTGGGGGAAATTTACATTGTATTAGTAATTAGAAATGTGAATGTTTTGAAATGATGTGGAAACCTTTAAAGGCGAGACAATTTAGCCTGGTGGGTCAAGGAAAGCTTCTCTGAAGAAGTATTAATAATATTTAAACTGAATTGAGATGAGCAGGATTTAACATACTTACAGTAGGAAAATGAAGTGCTCCTAAAGCTGAGTTTTACCTCAATTTTAGGTCTTTGATTAGTTTGTATTTCACACATATCTTTATAGGTAGCACAGAAACAAACTATGTTTATCATATTTAAAAAAATTTTAGCTGTACCGTGTGGCTTGAGGGATCTTAGTTCCCCGACCAGGGATTGAACCTGAGCCTACGGTAGTGAAAGAGCTAAATCCTAACCGCTGGATTGCCAGGGAACTCCCTATTAGATATTTTTATGTATTCTTTTGGTCAAAGATCAGGAAGCCATAGGATTAATTTTTAAATTGAGAATAAAAATACATACCAAGGCAGTAAATAAGATAATTATGTCCTTTGTAGATTTCAGTTATAATTGAAGTAATATCCTGTGTGAGAATGTATACCTGAAAAGATGGATACAGAACCAGGGAAAAGATGATGAATGGATGGAATAGTAGTGAGAATGACCTAAAATATTTTCGTGATTTTTAGCATTTTGGAAAAAAAAATGATGGGTGTCTGAAACAGTGGATTTCAGCCTGTTTTTTCTTTCTAACATTCTTGTGAAATACAACATTTCTATTAATATTATATAGTTGTAACTCTGTTGTTAGTAGTAATTTTCATTTGGGAGGGATGGGCATTATTAGAGTGGGTCATAACAGAATTTAGAAAGCTTTGAAAAATGGTACTACCCTAAGAGAAAAATCTTTTTTAATATGTCATTGAGAAAACTGATGACCTTCACAAAAGTTAGATCTAAGAGGTAGTATCGTTATGCACTAAACAGGCATGATCTGAGCTGTTAAAATATATTCTTTGTGTGACTTTCTTTTTTACAGCATCAAGGTTTACTGACTTTCCATGATGTTTGGTGGTTATGAGACCATAGAAGCATATGAAGATGAGCTTTATCGTGAAGAGTCATCTAGTGAACTGAGTGTTGATAGTGAGGTGGAATTTCAGCTATACAGCCAAGTTCATTATGCCCAAGATCTTGATAATGTCATCAGGAAGGAAGAACATGAAGAGAGGAACTCTGGGAATTCTGAATCATTCAGTAGTAAACCAAATCAAAAGAATTTAATTGTCCTTTCAGATAGTGAGGTCATTCAACTGTCAGATGGGTCGGAGGTCATCACACTGTCTGATGAAGATAGCATTTATAGATGTGAAAGAAAGAATTTTAGAGTCCATGCAAAAGAAAAGACCCAAGGTTCTCCTGCTTCTCTTCATTCTAATGATTTAGCAGATAAGAAGTGCAAGAGGGATATTGAGAAGTCTAAACCTGGAGAGAGATCGGGTACAATCCAGGAGGTCATGATTATAGAAGTCAGTTCAAGTGAAGAGGAAGAGAGCACCATTTCAGAAAGTGATAATGTGGAAAGCTGGATGCTGCTGGGATGTGAAGTTGATGATAAAGATGACGATATCCTTCTCAATCTTGTGGGATGTGAAAAGTCTGTTAATGAAGGTTAGTATCATATTGGTCATTTGAATAGTAGTATCATCTTTAATGAGGAAGACTGCTCTTCCTAGACAAAAGGCCATTAGGGTCTGTTCCATTTAATTCCTCACCTTTTTGTCTTGTTTTTGGCTTGTTTCTCGTGAGACTTTCTTACCAATCTATTTTAACGGTGGTCTGTCTGAACATCAGAAAGAGTATGTCAGGATATCAAAGACACTCTGCTTCTGCTGTAAGCAAATTCATAACTGTTTCTTCCTGTTTGGCTAGAGCCAGTTCTGGACGTGCAGTTTTAGTTCCCCTCTCTCTCTGCTTGGTACCAAAGGTGAGTACTCCATCCACCTCTGACATCGGCTCTATGCTCTTATTGGCCAACTCTGTTTTTTCTGCCTTTTGCTCAATGATTTGCTTTCTCAGGAGATAGGCATATAGCAAACATGTAGAATGCCTGGTACATAGAAGATACGGAATTAGTATTAAGATTTTTAGGAACTCTACAATCAGTAATGTAGGAACTATGAAGAGCTGTAAGTTTACAGTAGACTGTAGAAGAGAATGTAGATTCTGAGAGCCACATCATGGAGAATTGAAATTTTGCTGTTTTGTTTCCTTTGTCACATGTAGTAAGCTAGTACTGATGCTTATCCTGTTAAAAAGTCCCTTTCATTTTTCTCCCTTTATGTGTAATGCATAGTCTCTTGCAATATTTTCTTAAATGATTTTTTACATCCTCCCTGTACACTGTTAAATCGGTAGTCTTCAAATGCCCTTTGCTTGGTATTAAAGTCTTAAGTGTATTGCTGCTCCAAAACCTTTAATGGCACCCATTTGTTCTCAGAGGAAAATGATGATATTGAATATAAATGATGCTTTGAAGCCCCAGAGATCAGCAGACTTTTTTTTTTTAAAGGAGCCAGATGGGAAATATTTTAGGTTTCCAATCCATAGGAAACCTACTTCCTAACTACTTAATTTTGCCCTTGTTTAAGAGAGCAGCCATGATACCTGAAGAAATGAGATGGCTAGTTCAACAGAATCTTAAAAAACAGGTGTCTAGCTCAGGCTTTAGGAGGCCAGCTCTGAGAATTTGATAGCAAAAGGAAGAAGAGATAAGACTAGTAGGTAGAACATAGAGCAGAATCAGGTAAAGTTTTATCGGGAAAAGAGGTTTGATAATGTTTTTAGGTAGAAGGGGAAATTTCTTGAAGAAGGAGAGAGTAAACCTATTTGGTGGATTGGAATAGGGGAGGTAAGTCAGAGAAGGGATTAGGTATGTGTGTCTGAATTAGTCTTAGAAAGATATTTAGTTGCTAAATTATCAAATATTCATAGAAGTGGAAAAGAAATAAATTCAGATGGATTGAGATAAATGAGGGAATATATGAAGATGTATTTGATTTTCTTGGGAAAATGAAAGTGGAAGTGGGTCAGGGTACTTAGAGGCTTACAGTGTGGGAAGGATGTTTAGGTGTTATGGGGCGTACTCTCAGGCAGTGGATCCCAATATTTTGACTATGACAACTTTTTTAAACTTCAGAACAAATCTGTGGACCAGCCCCCCCCCCCCAACATGACTACAGTTTTATTTTTAGTACTTGTTAATTGATAAAATGCTTATTAGCAAAACGCTATTCAGTATACTCATACATGACTTTGTATTTTATTAACCACAACATTGTCTACACATTTGAAAAATAGTATGGCTTGTTTCCCACGTATATGGCCTTATATAATGTATACTGGTGCTTCCTGTTGTGATAACTAATTCTACAGCTCTGCAGGAGTCTAAAGCCCATAGATTGGAAATCACTGCACTAACAATTAAACAGTAAGAGAATAAAAGGATTGCTTAGAAGTAGGGTTCAATCAAAATTAAAACAATATGAGCTTGTAATGAACTCATTTTGAAGGATTTCATAACTTTTCCCAGTAATATCTAGGGAATGATCCAGGGTTGGGCAAAACTTTGCAGAACATCAGAACAAGCATTTAGCCTATCCTTTCTGTAAATTGCTTTCCCTTAAGGTGACACCTAGTTTCATCAAATACTAATGTGTTCATGATGATCTGCCACTTTTCTTAAATTCAAGTTCTCTGTGTCCACCATGCTGAATATTTCCATTTGGGTATCTTATTGTTATTTCACATTTACGTACTGAAAAGCTTGATAAATTGTAAAGAAAGTTGATCTTTCCACAGAAAGAGGAGCAGGTTAATTGGGTGGTAGTTCATACTGGGACTAGAGTTTCTCAGGGCAAAATATCAGGGATTGATATGGGTGGTGAGGATGGGGTTAAGAGTAACTGAACCATAGGGAGATGAGGATTCTAGAGGAAAGGGAATGATGGATTGTCAGGTTTGGCTTTTAGAAAAGAAGTTGGTAATTAGGTATGTAGAGACATCTCTGGAAAACAGTTTTAGTATTTTATGTTATAAGTAGACAATAAGAAGCATGTCTGTCTTTAACTGTATTTTGGAGAGGGACTATTTGTATTGCATTTGTTTATTTGTATTGAGGTGAAGTTAACATAAAAAAAGGTTCAATTTGGAGGCATTTAGCACATTCAGAGAAGGCAATGGCAACCCGCTCTAGTCCTCTTGCCTGGAAAACCCCAAGGACGGAGGAGCCTGGTAGGCTGTAGTCCATGGGGTCGCTAAGAGTAGGATAGGACTGAGCATCTTCACTTTCACTTTTCACTTTCATGCATTGGAGAAGGAAATGGCAACCCACTCCAGTGTTCTTGCTTGGAGAATCCCAGGGAC
>SJYV01000164.1:0-19828 GCA_006410875.1 Neotragus pygmaeus | reverse complement strand
GGGTCTTCTAATATGTTAATACTGCACATGTGTGACACATACTTCCAACCCCTCCTCATCCAGGCATTGGAGACATCAGCCAAGAGTCTCAGGAGTAATTACTTTGTCTGAGACTTCTTCTTTGCTCAGACAGGTTCTGAGTCAGGCAATAATTAGAGTTCTTCCTGACCCTTTCTACCACTTCACAGGTGTCTCTCTTTGAAGTACAGCCGTTAACCTGGGGCTTCCCATGTGGCTCAGCAGTAAAGAACCCGCCTGCCAATGCAGGAGAAGTAGGTTCAATCCTTGGGTTGGGAAGATTCTCAGGAGAAGGAAATAGCAACTCATTCCAGTATTCTTGCCTGGAAAATTCCATGGACAGAGGAATCTGGAAGGCTACAGACCATAGGGTCGCAAAAGAGTTGGACATGACTTAGTGACTAAACAACATCAGCAGCTTGTTAACTTTATTGCACAAACATATTCACCTGTTGTTTTATCTGTATCCCCCATGGTTGCTACATAAATCTGTGCAAAATAGGAAGGTGTAGGATGTAGAAATCTCCTAATCTAAATTGCTCTCAATATTTCTTATCCTGGATAGTGAATGTGACACTGAAGTCCATTCTTGTTGCGTGCAGCCTGAGGTTATGTTCAGGCAGAATGCTGAAGAGCGGCTTCTATGATACTGTATTATTCAGGAGGCATACTATCTGTTTCCTGTCTTCTTACTAAAACTTCTCCATGATCCAGTATCTGATGTTAAAAGGTGAGGTCACATGTTAACTTGACGAGAATTTTCATGCCAACTGTTGTCTCTATGATCCTTAAATAATGTGACTTTCACTTTTCCTGTATTCAAGCTCTTCTACTTCACAAAGTTATGGTGTGTATGTAGCTGATCTTGAGAAAACGCATCTAAGGACATTCCAGAATTCTCAAGGAGAACATTTTCCTCAACACACTGATGGGATGTCTTCCATCTTCAGAATAATAAGCAGTCTTGGTCAAAAGTAAGGAACAAAAAGAAAATCTTCGAACCTAGTTTGGAAATCTGAGTTCACAATCCATCGTTGTTCTCTTCCATTTACAGGTTTATCAAATATATGCACCTCATTTTCAGTCTTGCAGGCCATTATCCTAGGAAGCAGCATACTCAAGTCCCAGGACACTTAACACTCATAGAGAGTTTCTCATACTTTTGCAGTGTCAGGGCTCACACACGTGTTTGGCCTGACTTTGTCATGGTGGTGCAGAGATATCTGCTCTACATCATCCCCTAGCTCAGTCTACTAATGAACCTCACCTCTACAGCTCCCATTTAGACCTGAGATAGGCCCTCATGATTCCTGTCTCATGCCTGATCTCCCCGACTCCCATAACATTGCCTCTGTAGTTCAGGACCCTGCCAGCTGACAAAATGATCTTTATCTGGTTCAGATTTGATCAGTTTCTTCCTCTGCTAAACTTCCATTTATAAAATCTCCCTGGATAAATTCCAGATGCCATAGCTGCAATTCTGAAAATATCTGCCTCTTATCACTTACTTGTACAACACACCGTGACCACGTGTGAGGCACAGTCACAGTGAGTCTGCCATGAAGGAAGGATTGGAAGAGAAGGAAACACCAAAAAAAAAAAAAAAAAAAAAAGGCGGGGGGAGGAAACAGAGAGACAAGCTTTCAAAAGAGAGGCAAGAAGAGAAATGTGCACAGTTCTTTATGTATTGAACCAAGATAAAGAAAGGAAAAGGTTTGCAGGTAACAGAGTATTTGAGAGTAAGTTCACATGGATGAGAATATGTTAGAATGCATTCATACAGGAGCAGGACTGAGCCATGCAGAGAGACACAGAGAGAGAGACAGAGAGAAAGAGATGGGTCCAGGAAGGGAGGGAGAGAGAAAGAATGCCTGTGTGTTGTGCACGTGTGTACGTGTGCATGCTCGGTCAAAAGCTGAATGAAATTACTTCAGTTGAAATGCAGATGGAGAAGAGGGAAGAAGAATGATTTTGTGCAGCTCTCTCTGGTGCTCTACAAAGAAACTTTAGAAAACCATTTTGCTTCATTTTTTTCTGAATAATCTTAAACATGATTTCCTCTCCCTTTTATCCTTCATTTACTTTACTTTTGGGCTTCTCTTTGCTTCTCTTTGTTTTCCCTGTTTTATCTCCTAATCCTTGCTGTTGCTGTTTAGTCACTAAGTCATGTCCAGCTCTTTTGAACTCATGGATTCCTTTGAAAATGAATCTGAAAGAAGGGGATTCTGCCCTCTCCAACTCAAATAACTTAGGATAATCTTCCCATGTCAAGCTCAACTTTTTACCTGTAAATCCTAAAGGAAATCAACCTTGAATATTCATATAGCTCCAGTACTTTGTTGGCACCTGATGCAAAGAGCTGACTCATTGAAAAAGACCCTGATGCTGGGAAAGATTGAGGGTAAGAGGAGAAGGGGGTGATAGAGGATGAGATGGTTGGATGGCATCACCGACTCAATGGACAAGAGTTTGAGAAAGTTCAGGGAGATAGTGAAGCACAGAGAAGCCTGGTGTGCTGCAGTCCATTGGGGCTCAAAGAGTTGAACACAACTTAGCAACTGAACAATAACAAGCCCAACTAATTATCAGCCTGAATTCCATCTGCAATCATATTGTTTTTGCCATGTGAGGTAACAGTCACAGATTCTGGGGCTAAGGAGGTGAACATCTCTGAGGGTCATTGACTTGTCCATGAGAGAGAGTTTCAGGCTGAGGGCAGTTACTAGGCCATAAGAGGACACTTAAACCACCAGAAAATCCAGCGGATGCCTGTAAATAAATATGAAGATTAGAGATCTGCATCTATGTTGTCATGAAAATGTCCTACAGGGTCCAGGTAACACTCTGCGAGAAGGGAAAGAGAAGAAAAGTAGAAAAAGTCATGAAGAGACAAAATTAACCTCAAAAGAGTCTATGATTTAAACTGGAAGAGACAGATAACATTAAAATAAGATTAAAATTTTTTGCTGACATCAGTGAAAGCAGAGGGCTTATTACAAAGTCGCTTGAGTTATAGAAAATGCAGAAAATTACATGCATGCATATGATAATAGTACTATATAAATTTCAGTGTTACTACTTATTCTTATTTTAAAATCTCCTTTCTACAACCACTTCTTTTACATATTTTTTCTCCTCTATTTCTTCTCAGTTATTTTTCTGTTCAGCCTTCCCAAACCCATTTAATTCTTTTCTTGTTCTTTCATCATCCCATTCCTGTTCATCTTCTTATAACTGTACAACTCTTTTTATATAATTGTATAACTCTTTTTCTTACTTTTATTCTTTTCTCTCTGTTTCTTGGATCTAACCTGGTTACAAGAAGAGAGAAGAAAGCTGAGACCATATTTTGTTCATATTTTTGTCCCTAAGACTTATGGGGATTGATTGATAGCAGATGCTCAGTAACTGTTTATTGAATAAATGAATAAATGCTTTGATCCCTCAGTATACAGTAAGAAAGGGATGCTGAAAAATGTCAATGAACATTGTTAGTGTTCTGAAAACGCAGAGAATAGCTAGATTGCATTAAAAATAACTATTTCTCGCTTTAATGATCCTAAGTTTCTCCAGTTTTCAAGTAAATTATCACCTTTTAAACTTTGCCATCATAATAAAAGAAACTTTAAATTATAACCAGAAGATGGCAAAGAAGACAGGGTAATTGGAATTAAATTTATACAGAGGAGTTTTCCTTTATACTGTTGTTTAAATAGGTTCACATAAATTGAAAAAGCAAGAAACTTCCAAATGGATAAAAACAAATGAATGTGATTGCTTCACCCAAAGCTAAGAGCTGGAGATGAACTGATCAGGAATGAATTATTCTCAAAAAGAGCAAGTCAGAGTCCTCTTAAATTGTGGGAATAAGTAGGTTTCCCTTTCTGAAAATAGCCTGTTGTGAAATTAGTTGACCATTCCCTGAAGGGCAGGTGACTGTTGCAAATTATAGGAGTGTCCAAATTATGGGCTAAACACCTCCTGGTAATTATATTCCTGAAAATGTCACTTTAATGAAAAGCATTTTCAACTTCGTGATGTGTTTGCAGGAAAAACGCTGTCCAAATGGGACTCCAGACCTGAGAAAGCAAAGTGGGACTAAAGAATAAAGGAAACAACTAGCGTGAGGTGGAAAGCCAGAACAGCAAGGGAAAGCCCTGCCTTGCAGTTCAGAACAGCATCTGGTGTTACCTGGCCGTAGGTGAGTAGATAGAAGCACTGAAGAAACTGGGCAAGAGAATAAAAATCAGATTTCTTTCCGTTGTTGAAGAGAGTGATATATCACATGCATTGTTTCATATAATCCTTAGGAAATACAAAATTGATAAATTTTTAATAACTTGACTACATGTCATACAAGTTAATGATGGACCTGGGATTTGAACTTGAGTCTGTGTTAATAAGCCTCTATATTTAACTGTTATGCTATATCTGGGCTTTCCAAATGACATTAGTGGTAAAGAACCCACCTGCCAATGCCAACACAGGAGACCTAAAGGGACACAGGTTCAGTCTTTGAGTTGGAAAGCTCCCATGGAGGAGGGCATGGCAACCCACTCCAGTATTCTTGCCTGGAGAACCCATGAACAGAGATGCCTGGCAGGCTGCAACCTACAGGATTGCACAAAGTCAAACACAATGGAAGGACCTACGGTGCACACATAAGAAACACTCCCAACCCTCTGTATAGTTTTTGCTGTTGTTGTTTATCTGTTTGTTGTTGTCTTTATCTATACAGATAGTATTTTGGCCCATATAGGACTTTTGTGCATTTACTGGAAGCAAGTTGCAGAACGGATCACCCTAGTCACAAAGCAGGGTCAGAAAACCCCAATCAGTCATCACCATGATCACCATTACAGCCACCTTCTTACATCCAGCAAGTTGGTCTTGAGCATCAGATTGTGGAGTCTGGCTACTACCCCTTGCAAATGTTCTTGGTAACTCCAGAGCAGGATGGTGAAAGCACCGAGGGGAAAAATGTCTCCAGAAAACCTAGACCAACACAATAACAGGCTTCAGCTTACTCCTGCCTTCCAAATGCTGAGTGTGGGCTTCTGATCGGAAAAACATCAATTTGCATTTAGAATCGTAGATGTGATGGAATCTTGGAAACGCAGACTTTATTTTTCAGTATATGGAATTTAAAAAGAAAAAGACTTGATAGAAGGAAGCGGAGAATGGATGCCAAGTGCCAGTTTTGTATATCCAACATACGCAGGAAATTAAGAATTTTGTTTTCTAGCTTATACTGACTCTTAGCGATCCCTTGGACTGCAGCCTACCAGGCTCCTCCATCCATGGGATTTTCCAGGCAAGAGTGCTAGAGTGGGGTGCCATTGTCAGACACAACTGAGTGACTTCACTTTCTTTTTTTGCCTTCATGCATTGGAGAAGGAAATGGCAACCCACTCCAGTATTCTTGCCTGGAGAATCCCAGGGACAGGGGAGCCTGGTGGGCTGCTGTCTATGGGGTCGCACACAGTCGGACACGACTGAAGCGACTTAGCAGCAGTAGCAGCAGCAGCAGCTTATACTGAAGAGGGCTTTCCCAGGGGCTCAGCAGTAAAAAAATCTGCCTGCAATGCAGGAGATACAGGAGATGTGAGTTCAATCTCTAGGTAGGGAAGAGCCCCTGGAGAAGGAAATGGCAACTCACTCCAGTATTCTTGCCTGGGAAATCCCGTAAACAGAGGAGCTTGGCAGGTTACAATCCATGGAGTTGCAAAGACTTGAACACGACTTAATGACTGAGAACTTTAGAGGAAGGTAAAGACTGAGATATAGGCTGGTATGCTGGTAGAATGCTAGTAGAACACGATATATATCATCCAAAGAGAATTAATATCAGGTTCCTCACAGAAGCAACCCGAGAAAAGTCTCATCATTTCCCACTCACTGGGTTAGAAGCACATAGCTCTAAACGGACCTCAAAAAGAAATAAAGCTAAGAAATAGAGAAAGCATACACATTCAGAATTACATCATTGTAATTGGACATGACTAAGTGACTAAACAACCACAGAGAGCTGTCAGTAGATTGGTACACGAGGCAAGGTTATGTTTTTAGTATTCCTGCCTTGGGAAGAGAGAGAAACCATGACTGAAACGGAAGCCAGTAGGCAGCTTAATGTTCCCACTTGGAATAGTCAGTCCGGTTAAAGTCCCAGTCCCTAAGGAACTAGTGAACTAGACTTCTAACAGAATAAAGAAATATTATCTTTACTAGAGGCACCTGAGACACTGCCTTAGTTCAGTCACTCAGTCATATCCAACTCTTTTTTGACCCCATGGACTGCAGCATGCCAGGCTTCCCTGTCCATCACGTCCCAGAACTTGCTCAAACTCATGTCCATCGAGTCGGTGATGCCAACCAACTGTCTCATCCTCTGTCCTCCCCTTCTCCTCCTCCCTTCAATCCTTCCCAGCATCAGGGTCTTTTCAAATGAGTCAGTTCTTCACATCAAATGGTCAAAGTATTGGAGCTTCAGCTTCAGCATCAGTCCTTCCAATGAATATTCAGGACTGATTTCCTTTAGGAGGGACTGGTTTGATCTCCTTGCAGTCCAAGGGACTCTCAAGAGTCTTCTCCAACACCACAGTTCAAAAGCATCAATTCTTTGGTGCTCAGCTTTCTTTATGGTCCAACCCTCACATCCATACATGACTACTGGAAAAGCCATAGCTTTGACTAGATAGATCTTTGTCAGTAAAGTAATGTCTCTGCTTTTGAATATGCTGTCTAGGTTGGCCATAGCTCTTCTTCCAAGGAGCAAGTCTCTTCTAATTTCATGGCTGCAGTCACCATCTGCAGTGATTTTTCAGCCCAAGAAAATAAAGTGTCTCACTATTTCCACTGTTTCCCCATCTATTTACCATGAAGTAATGGGACCGAATGCCATGATCTTAGTTTTGGGAATGTTGAGTTTGAAGCCAGCTTTTTCACTCTCCTTTTTCACTTTCTGCCATAAGGGTGGTGTCATCTGCATATCTGAGGTTATTAATATTTCTCCCAGCAATCTTGATTCTGGCTTGTGCTTCATTCAGTCTGGCATTTTGCATGAGGTACTCTGCTGCTGCTGCTAAGTCGCTTCAGTCGCGTCTCACTCTGTGCAAACCCACAGACAGCAGCCCACCAGGTTCCCCTGTCCCTGGGATTCTCCAGGCAGGAACACTGGAGTGGGTTGCCCTTTCCTTCTCCAAGAGGTACTCTGCATAGACGTTAAATAAGCAAGGTGACAATATACAGCCTTGACACAGCCTTAACCAAATAACATATTTATGGCTTCTTAGGAGAAGGAAATGGCAACCCACTCCAGTGTTCTTGCCTGGAGAATCCCAGGGACGGGGAAGCCTCATGGGCTGCCGTCTATCGGGTCACACAGAGTCAGACATGACTGAAGTGACTTAGCAGCAGCAGGAAAATAATAAGAAATTACTGTTTTTTGTTGTGTTTCATAATTTTTGAAGAGTGAGCATAACTAATCAATATTTACAAAATGTTAATTTTTTTTTCCCAAGTACATAGGGGATGATATTTCTCAGCTATTTCACAGCTGGTTAGAACATGAGAATAGCTTTAGTCAATAAAATATGATCACAAATGACACATCTCTTCTAAGCAGAAAAGCATTTGCATCATTCTTTAGTCTCTTTCACTGGTTGGAAAGGCCATTGATTCTACAAGGGGCAATTAAAAGATGATGGAACTTTTGTGATTCTTTGAATCAGAAGTCATCAGTAACCCATGTGAATCATGTAATATGAATGAAAATTAATTTCTCTAGTATTAAGGCACAGAGATTATTGGGGAGGAGTTAAATGTTCATATTGCATTATTTAGCCTATATTGTCTAATACTGCAGTACAGTGCTTAGTCACTCAGTAGTGTCTGACTCTGCAACCCCATTGGAATATTGCCTGCCAGGCTCCTGTGTCCATAGGATTCTACAGGCAAGAATACTGGAGTGGGTTGCCATGCCCTCCTCAAGGGGATCTTCCCAATCCAGGGACTGAATCCAGGTCTCCCGCATTGCATGTGGATTCTATACTGATTGAGCCATCAGGGAATATTGGGGTACTAGAGCAATGGAAGATCTTTTATTCTATTACCTTTGGTGCCGGAGGAGTAATTCCAAAGGCTGGCCATTTTTGCTGACCACGGAACATGTCCCAAGGTTGATAAGACTAAACCAGACATAGCAGGATCTCAGAAAGATCTTCAACCAATGAGGAAGTATCAGGGAGGTGAAATGAACAATAGAGAAACATCAGAGCCAGATAAAATCTAGTTCCAAATACCAACTTTGATGCTTATTAAGTAAGTGCTAGCTAGCCTATTAAATTTTAAGTATTTCTGAGCCTCAATTTATTTATAAGGCAGAAATAAAACTCTATTCTTATATGAGTAGCGTGAAAATGTATAATATCATATAAGAAATGAATCGCCAGTCTAGGTTTGATATAGGATACAGGATGCTTGGGGCTGGTGCACTGGGATGACCCAGAGGGATGGTACGGGGAGGGAGGTGGGAGGGGGGTTCAGGATTGGGAACACCTGTACACCAGTGGCAGATTCATGTTCAAGTATGGCAAAACCAATACAATATTGTAAAGTAAAATAAATAAATAAAAGCATAAAAAAAAAAGAACACATGTGAAATACTATTAGCATTCAAGAAATGCCTCTTTGCATGTAAAGGACTCAGTGTTCTCAGAAACTGGAATTAATTAATAAAAATCAATGATTTACTGAAGAATTCAGTTTCCTCGATTCTCAACCCCAGAATGGTTACGTTTCTCTGTAACCCTCCTCATGTAACTATAGAGTCCATATGCATAAGGATGTGGACCATTCATTCCTATTTATGTATCATTAGAATCCAATGCAGTTAATGAAAGGGTGCTGAAAAACTGACCATACATGAATATGTAGAAAATGGTGTCCGCCTCTCTAATAACCACTGATTTGAGGGTTAACACAGCCCATATTCAGCTTACAGGCTTTCCTGGTAGCTCAGGTGGTAAAGGGTCTTCCTACAAGGCGGGAAACTTGAGTTTGATTTCTGGGCCGAGAAGATTACCTGGAGAAAGAAATGGCAAACCACTCCCGTATTCTTGGCTGGAGAATCCCGTAGGCAGAGGAGCCTGGCGGGCTACAGTTCGTGAGGTTGCAAAGAGAGAGTCTGAGCGACTAACCCTTTCACTTTCATATTCAGCTTAGTGTTAGATTCTTAATATACTGGGGAAGGGGGGCACTTAAAGTCTTCCTTCGACTTTTATAAAAAATAAGTAACATATTTAATGTGGCTGATGTGAAGTTATGAACATGCTTTAGACTTAAGTGTTCTCTAAGATGAATGCAATATGTCCAAGATAAATGAAATGTCCCCAGGCTCATAGAATAAGAAACCCTTCGCCTGTAATTCATTGGTTCAAATTCTTTCTGATGAGGTCAGTAACAAGTTATTAGCATCTGATAGCTGTTCACTGACCTATGTAAAATGATAATTGTTCTCAGAGAGAGAGAAAGTTGACATTATAGTTCCTAGGGATAAATTGTTCTCTTAATTCCTTAAAATATATTCTATTATACACATACTAATAAAACTTTTCAAAATAATTATCCCCAACTTTGATAAGTTGATAAGTTGGGGATAACTAAGATATCAATCAACTATGGTGCAATCTACTATGTGATACATTTCCCGTTGTCCACACCTGTGTAACTCCTTCCCACATTAAGCCAGCACTTGGCCACATGATTTGTTTCAGTCCACGTGAAAAGCAACCATTGTGACACAAACTGTTGGTGCTTTTCAGTCACTCAGTTGTATCGATGCTCTGTGACCCCATGGACTGCAGCATGCCAGGCTTCCCTGTCCTTTGCCAACTCTCAGAGTTTGCTCAAACTCATGTCCATCGAGTTGGTGATTCCATCCAACCGTCTTGTTCTCTGGTTCCCTTCTCTTCCTGTCTTCAATCTTTCCCAGCATCAGGGTCTTTTCCAATGGGTCAGTTCTTTGCATCAGGTGGCCAAAGTGTCGGAGCTCCAGCTTCAATGTAGTCCTCCCAGTGAATAGTCAGTACTGATTTCCTTTAAGGCGGATTGGTTTGATCTCCTTGCATTCCAAGGGACTCTTAGGAGTCTTCTCCAAGACCAATTTATGCTTTCAAAAGCGTAAATCCTTCAGCTTTCTTTATGGTCCAACTCTCACATCCCTAGAAGACTACTGGAAAAATCATAGCTTTGACTATCGGACCTTTGTTGGCAAAGTAATCTCTGCTTTTGATAAATGCTTGTGCATTGGGATTTGCCTTTTTGGAACATAGTTGCCATATAACAAAGTTCTGTTTTGTTGGAGAGGTTACATGAATGCCCTCCAGCTGATATTCCCTGCTGTGCAAGTAAGGACATTGAGCAGAAACCACGTCTAAGGAAACCTCATATCTGATGACAAATTCACAAATGATTCCACCAAAAACACACGAGCTGAAATAAACTGTCCCAGCTAGCGTGTGTGCTTAGTCCTGTCCAATTCTGTGACCCTTTGGACTGTAGCTTGCCAGGCTCCTCTGCCCATGGGATTTTCTAGGCAAGAATACTGGAGTGGGTTGCCATTTCCTCCTTCAAGAGATCTTCCTGATCCAGGGATCAAACCCGCAGCTCCTGTGTCTCCTACATTGCAGGCAGATTCTTTACTTGCTGAGACACTGGGGAAGCCATACCTAATTAGCCATCCCACAGAATTGTTAACAAATAATTGTTGCTCTTTCGTCTCTAAGTTGTGTTCAACCGTTTTGTGACCCCCATGAAATACAGCCCACTAGGCTTCTCTGTTCATGGAATTTCCCAGGCAAGAACACTGGAGTAGATCATCCAAAGATCAGGTCGAATCTTTACCACTGAGCCACCTGGGAAGCCTCGAATAAATAATTAGCTATTGTGTCTTGTTATACAGAAAATACTAACCTCTATAGGAATTAATGCTCTGAATTCATTAAAGAAGCTTTATACAGTATCTCTTCACAATGATAATTAATTTATTTATTAATTCAAAAAATATTTATTGAGCATCTTGTTGCTGTACTCATGGTGATAATTGTAACGATTGAGCAAGAAAAGTTATACAGACAAAACACCAGGTGAAACACTTTTCCTCATGGAGCTTCCTCAGATGTCCTAAACCAGTGGCCCATGGTGCAAGTCTAGCCTATGAATATGTAATTTTTGGCCCCCAGTGTTCTTTTAAAAAATAGTTATTTAAATATTGGAAACATTTTCATTACCATTGGAAGATAGAGACTCTTTCTAACACTCAGAAAAAATAGAATCATTGGCTGTGCACTTCCATACAATGCAATTGGCTGAAATAAATAGCAGCTGTCCTTCCTCTCCCAGCATGGCTCATGAACTCTCCAGATTCACAATTTCCATCATTTTCTGTGTTCTTCATGAGTTTCCAGACTAGGGTTATTTATCTTTGTTATTGTTTATCTCCGTAGAGTCATTTCATTTTGCTTTGTGGTTTTTTTTTTTGTTTTTATTTTTTTTTTGCCTGTGTGATATCTGTAGGCACCTAAGACTTCCACATATAGGATCTAGTGGAGTTGAAAAACATGGTCATCTAGAAAGATAAAAAATGTAAATATAGAAATAACATTAGATGCCGAGTTTAACAATGAATAAATTAAGGTAACCAATTCAGCTTTTTCAAAATACTGAGAATACTTATTCTCAATTTAGCATTGAAGAAATTTAGGACACTCACTGTTTCCATTTTTCCCCCATCTATTTGTCATGAAATGATGGGACTAGATGCTATGATCTTAGTTTTTTGAATGTTGTGTTCCAAACTGTGATGCTGGAGAATACTCTTGAAAGTCCCTTGGCCAGCAAGGAGATCAAACCAGTCAGTGCTAAAGGAAATCAATCCTGAATATTCATTGGCAGGACTGATGGTGAAGCTGAAGCTCCAGTATTTTGGCCACCTTATTCAAAGAGCCAACTTATTGGAAAAGACCCTGATGCTGGGAAAGACTGAGGGCAGGATGAGATGGTTAGATGGCATCATTGACTCAATGGACATGAGTTTGTGCAAACTCTGGGAGATGTTGAAGGACAGGGAAGTCTGGCATGCTGCAGTGCATGGGGTCACTCACGGAGAGCTGAATAGGACTGAGCAAGTGAACAACAGGACGCTAAAGATAGCACCCTAAGAATTAGGTGTGTCTGATTACAGAATCATTTTTTGGAAATAATGTCTTTTTATGTCTATAGATAAACTGCATCACAAAATCCTTAAGACCTAGGAAAGTTCCTTAGAAAATCAGAGCCTGAGCTGCAGGGTGTTCAAACAAAAATCTAGAGAGTGTAGTCAGGTAGCATGGAGAGCAGAACAAATATCAAAATCCTTCAGTTCATGAAACTGCAGGCAGGAGGAACTCAGCTGGAAAATATTTCACACTGACCTTATGTTGCTGGTGTTTTCAACCTATAATAGGCCCTCAATCTGAAAATATTTCAAGATTAGAAATGAAAGAAAACAAATGTATATCTTATTAAAATTAATTCATAGAGTATATAGCTCCTGTTCTGTAAAAATAAACTGTGTATAGCCCCTCAAAATCTGGGCTTCCTAGTTGCTCAAAAGACATTTTCAGCTTTCCTTGGGGGCTGGCAGTGCTCCTGCAATCATGTCACTTCCAGATAATACTTTGGCTTGATCTTCAAACCTTATGGAAAATAAATTAGAAACAGCAACACTGGGAAGGATGGCGGATGAGAAATAATGTCATCATTATCCTATTATTTATATTGTTGCTCAGCACAAAATATCCATTAGCAGTGATGCCTTTGACTCTCTGCTTATAACTCTTTAGATTTTATGTAGAAAAAAATCTTATTTTAAACAAGTGACTTGTCATCAGTCGGCATTGGGAAAGGTTTGCAGTTTTTGTTTTCTCCTGTTAAGATTTTGTCATTTTTGTGGTGACACATAGAAAAATACATCTCTTGCCACTTAAATGGGTGCTACTACATGCTAGACTATCTCAGGAACTGGAAAACTTTAGTCTGAGGGCCAAATTCAGCCATCTACAACTTTTGTATGCAAAATGTTTTTGGAATAGAGTCACACCTATACACATGTGTATTGTCTTTAGCGACCTTTGTGCTACAGATGCTGAGATGAGAAGTTGCAACAGAGGCCCTATGGCTCACCCAGTCTAACTGAGTTACTGTCTATTTGGCCCTTTACAAAATAAGTTAACTGACCTCTGGACCAGAAGTTTTGTTTTGTTTTGCTTTGTTTTTTAACTAAGATGGGGAAAGGGCAGATCATTTATACAAGATCAAATAAAGATATGAATAAAAGTAAGCAGTCTTATAATCCTCTAAGTGATTTAAACAACTATTATAACAAGAAAAAATAATATCGGATCATGTATAATAGAGATAGCTAGTGGGAAGCTGCTGTATAGCCCAGGGAGCTCAACTTGTAGCTCTGTGATGATAGAGTGGGGTAGGATGGGGTGGGGCTGGGAGGGAGGCTCGAGAGGGAAAGGATGTAAGGGTACTTACAGCTGATTCATGTTGTCATATAGCAGGAACCAATGCATTGTAAAGCAATCGGCCTCCAATCAAAATAATAATAACAAAAATAGTGATATCCGACCATCTCATACAATCCATCAATTACAGATGGTGAAACTGTGTCTAGGTGATTCATGCCTCTCAGTAGACACACCTTTCTGTGGCCCTCTCCTCTGAAATCAAGCTAGTCCTGTGACTACTACTTGAACAGTAGAATGCAGGCTGCAGGTCACTGTGCCTATGCGCGACTGCCAAGGCCACATCCGAGGAAACCTTGCAAACAGTTGTGAGCCAAGACGATGCACTGTAGAAGAAGCCTGCAAAGTACAGTGGGATCTTGGCCAGCTTCCCAAAAAGTCAGGGAAGGTTTTGCAGTAGAGGTGAGCAAAATTAAATCTTCAAAGAAAAGTAGCAGTTTGCCAGACAGACGGATGAAAGGTGGTTGCTTTCAGAAAAGAGGATGGTTATGAATCTTCTAGACAAACAGAAGACAATTACGGAGGAATGGCGAAGATTTCTTCTCATGAAGTCATCTCATTTTCTGTATCTTCTACTCATCGGTTCTGGTTCCACTTATTAAAGCAATCAGACAAACAAAGTCTCTACACTCTTTACTACTTTCAGAGGGCAAAGAACACTCTCATTCAAATCCATTTAAATGTGTGTGCCAGTGAATGTGTGTATATATTTGAATGGGATTTGAAATTTCAAGTGTAATTTGAATTTCAAATGACAGATTCTACACTTAGTGAAATACACATGACATTACGTTGCTGTTGTTTGGTCACTAAGTCGTGTCCGACTCTCCTGTGACCCCATGGACTGGAGCCCAACAGGCTCTTCTTCCAAAGGAATTCCCAGGCAAGAATACTGGAATGGGTTGTCATTTCTCCTTTGGGAGATCTTCCCAATCCAGGGAATGAACCTGTATCTCTCATGTTGGCACACAGATTCTTTACCACTGAGCCACCACCAGGGAAGCCTACATATGACATTGTAAATAAATATGTATATGTGTATATATGTATATGCATTTATATTTTTGAATTAAATATAAATATGTGTTTATGTATGTGAGATGCATGTGTATGAAAGTGAAAGAAAGTGAAAATTTGGTCGCTTAGTCATGTCTGACTCTTTGCGATCCCATGGACTGTAGCCTACCAGGGTCCTCCGTCCATGGGATTTTCCAGGTAAGAGTATTGGCATGGGCTGCCATTTCCTTCTCCAGGGGGTCTTCCTGACCCAAGGATAGAACTCAGGTCTCCCCCATTGTAGGCAGACGCTTTACCATCTGAGCCACCAGAGAAGTCCACATGTATGTGTATATATGTATATATTTCACCACACAGTGTTTATCATGTAAAGATCTTGCTTTAATACATTTCCTGAGTGCTGATTCACATAAATAACACCTTTTCCAAAGGACAGCACTTTGGCCATTTAAAGGCCAGCATCATATTCTCTCTGAATCTTCTCCTACCAAAAACAGTTTTATTAACACGTGATTCCTCCCACATAAAAAGACTTCAAGTGTTTTCATTTGCTGGTCTTTATCTATTGAGTGCCTGCTATGAGTTGGACAATGTGCTAGACTCAAGGGATGCCACACAAGATAGACAGACAGAGCCCATGAATTCAAATCTCTTTGAAATCTTACTTGATTTTCTCTGAATAGTCTCTGGTTTACCTGTATTCCATTTAAAGTTGTACAGCTAAGGGCTGGATCCCAGACCTGGTCTAAATTATTTTGTCTGATTAATTGGGCATCTAATCATTCACAAGATAAATTAGCATCCAGTTTGGGGGATTTGGGTATCGAGGTTGCTCCTTACATTCATTTACCTATTAATAAACTCACACACATTATGTCCCAGGCCCATACAAACTGAATATGAGGACTATCCTCACATTCCCAGTGACATTAATGAGCACATTTAATTTCTACATTTAATAAAAGAAATTGTCTGAAAGAGATATTTTTATACCATTAATGAGGATTCATTAGCAAGGAGGTTGGATTGTGAAAGGACAATAAGAAATTGCTTTCCGTGACAACTTAACTCTTCTCTGGGAAAGAGAGGATGTAGTTATTATTTAATTGAAGGGCCCTCTATTATATTCTCCTTTTTACTTTATTCATCAAAAGAATGGATATTAATTGCTTGTTCTTGGCAAGAATTGTGTTGAAGAAACTAGGAATATTTAGCCTAGATAAGATGTTAGAAGATGTAATGGCTTTTGTTTGTTTTCAAAATCTGATGGATGGTCGTATGGAAAGACAGCTTTTATGTCACAGTCAAACAAAAAGAAATGGCCAATATATTTAAATGACAAGATGAAGTGTCTCAACAAATTTTAAGAGAAATGAAAGGTCACAGCTACAAAAAAAACAGTCTTGTGCTTCCAAGGGTACAAATATTTCCAAGTAAATTCAAGTATTGTTTAAATATTATTGAACTAGATGAAGTTGAAGTCTATTTATATCTTAATAGTCTAAGCTCATACCCATTAGATATATATGTATGTTTACATATGCATATATATTCATATAGTTTTTGTTTAATTGCTAAATCCTATTCAACTCTGTGTGATCCCATGGACTGTAGCCCACCAGGCTCCGCTGTCCAGGGGATGTTTTAGGCAGGAATACTGGAGCGGATTGCCATTTCCTTCACCAGAGGTCTTCCCAACTCAGTAATCAAACCCATATCTCCCATGTCTTCTGCACTGCAGAAGGATTCTTCATCTCTGAGCCACCAGGGAAGCCCCCATTTACTATAGAGATATGTTTACTGAAATTGAAGGAAATGTATGAAGAACTATAAAATGAACATGCATACATTCACATTTACAATTATGAAAATTAAGATCCTAAAATATCACTTTATAAGAAATTTTTTTTTACCTTTCTTTTACTCTTTCGTAGTCATAAAATAGTAGCACCTACTCTTTTGAAAATATTGGTAAAATGATAACTATTTTTCTTTCCACTCCCAGACAAACTATCTGGTTGGTGAAACAGGGAAAATAGGATGCCCTGAGGCTTTATGGATTCACCTCTGGTTCTGGACCACATGCCAGGATGATAACCAGGACTTCCTTTCCCAATCTCTGGCAGAGACCATGATTAAGTGGGATGTTTCAAATACATTTTGGGTAAGGTATTAGAAAATGTGATTCTGTCCACAAATCAATTCACATTCTCAAAGACAAATATACTAGACATGAAGACAGGATTTTGATTATAATTTTTCTGTGGTTATTTCCCAATGGACTCATAATTTCAATCTCGTCAATAGGCAATAGTGATCCTAGAGTGCAGGCCATCAGGATGCAAGAAAATGTTTAAAGTTGCTTGATGTTTTTATATTTTTCTGAATAGACATAAAACCACAAAAATAAATTCATATACCCTATGGTGTCACTTATTTGTGAAACCTAAAAAAAAAACAAATTCAGCTTATAGAAAGAGTACAGTATTTGTTGCAAGGGACTGGGAGTGGAGAGCATAGCAAGAGATTGGTAAAAGGGTACAAAGTTTCATTTCTAAAATGAATAAGATTTGAGAATCTAATCTGAAACAGGATGATTATAGTTGATAACGTATTGCATATTTAAAATTTACTGAGAGAGTAAAACCTGTTCTCACCTCCCCCTAAAATAAAATACAAATGTGATGTGGTGGATGTGTTAATTAACTAGATGAGGGGTTCTTGCACGTTGCATGTTCAGTTTTCGTCATGTCCGACTCTTTGCAACCATATGGACTGTAGCCTGCCAGGCTCCTCTGTCCATGGGATTCTCCAGGCATGAGTACTGGAGTGGGTTGCAATGACCTCCTGCAAGGGATCCTCCCAACCTAGGGATTGAACCCTTGTCTTCTGCGCTGCAGGTGGATTCTGTCTTTGAGCCACCTGGGAGGGCTCTTCACATTGTATGAGTCAATGAGTGAGTGAAGTCACTTAGTCATGTCCGACTCTTTGCAATCCCATGGACTGTAGCCTACCAGGCTCCTCAGTTCATGGAGTTTTCCAGGCAAGAGTGCTGAAGTGGGTTGCCATTTCCTCCTCCATGGGATATTCCCAACCCAAGGACTGAAGCCAGGTCTCCCTCATTGCAGGCAGACACTTTACTGTCTGAGCCACAAGGGAAGCCTTCACATTATAATATGTATATCTAATTACAACAATGTACACTTTAAATATCTTGTAATTTTACATATCAATTGTGCCTCAGTAAACCTGAATTTAAAAAAAGATGTATAGAAATTATGTATTTTAAATGGTTCTCTGTTTCTACAATCTTTATGTCTGTAACATTTTATAGTATGAAAGACGTAAGTTTAGGGACAAGAAAGGCGTCCCCTCTTCTGCACTGTTCTCAATGGTTTAACCTCTTATTTATCTTTTAATACTATTTGCATCATGCGTTAGGCTGGCCACACCCAAGAATGTGTGTGTGTTGGTTGCTCAGTTGTGTCTGACTGTTTCTAAGCCCATGGACTGTAGCCTGCCAGGCTACTCTATCCATGGAATTCTCCAGGCAAGAATACTGGAGTGGGTTGCCATTCCCTTCTCCAGGGGATCTTCNTGTGTGTTGGTTGCTCAGTTGTGTCTGACTGTTTCTAAGCCCATGGACTGTAGCCTGCCAGGCTACTCTATCCATGGAATTCTCCAGGCAAGAATACTGGAGTGGGTTGCCATTCCCTTCTCCAGGGGATCTTCCCAACCCCAGAATGTGGAGCAGAGCAATGTAAGTGGAAGTCATCCAATCCCCATCACAGAAATATGAGCTACCTAAGACAGTTCTCTCATTTCAGTGCCTCAACCTCACCTATAGATGGGAATCATCCAGATGGGGCTGGGACCAGTGTTGCATAAAGGCAAGAACATTAAATTTCCGACCAGAAGATAAGTACTCTAAAATTACTGTGTTTTTGTTTGTTTGGGTGATTGCTTGGGTTTGTTTGATTTCCTTCTTTAAAAAAAAAAAAAAAAAGCAGAGAGAACTTAAACTTACTGAGCACTTTTCTATGAGATTGGGCTCCTCATTAATATTCTAACCCCTGTCTTTCCCTTGTTAATCACAGTGACCTTTCTGCTCTTTCTGGAATCCTGTCAGTTGATTTACTCTGCCCTTGTCCCCTCCTGCAAGAGCTACATGGAGCCCCTCTCTACCATCTTTCAGGACCAAGCTGAAATGCTGCCTTCTTGGTGAGGTGCTGACACCTTGGCATTTGAAGGGAAATAATTGCCTAGTCCATGTCATAGTCTTTGGGGATTCTATTTTCCTCTCATCTGCACACTGGGGGTGGGGGAGGGGAGAATGGTGCAATTTTTATGGAGATATCTGACTATATTGGAATGATGATACATCTGGGTATCACTAATTAGCTGGCACATACTATACCCACACAACACATGTATTTAGTTTTGCTTGTCTGCTTGTTTTCTATTTCTGTATCAGAATATGTTTCATGAAAGCAGGGACTTTTGTCTCTTTTCTTTCCTGTTTTATTTCCTCTTTTATGCCCATGACAGCATTTGGCATATAATAAGATTCTGATAAAACTTTATTGAAGGAAGGAAAAGAAGGTGGCAATTATATACCAAGTTTGTCTAGCTCCAAAACTAACACACTTCTACCCACCATACTATGCTAACCTTCCTGTATTCTAATCAGTTAAGAGCCATTTCCTTCACCACTTGTTTTAAAAACCTGTTGTGAGCCCCATTAACCCAGTGTTTTAGTGTGAAAGTGTTGACTATTTATTTTGTGGGGAGTTCAGAAGTCCCCCCAAAAGGATAAAAAATAGATTTAAAGTCATACTTGTGTTCTGGATACAGAATGTGTACATTCTAGTGTGTATTCCATTCAAAAATAGGTTCCAGGAAATGACCCCAGACAAAACCAGAAACACAGACTCATCAATGTAGTAGAGACGAGGGAATAAAGAAGGTGGAGATTATTTTGAGTTACAAAACACACTTCCAATTTGGTATCAAGGACTACTGCCAACATGGAAGAACGTTATCTTTTTTCACCATTACAGGGTCAAGCAGGAAAGACAGCTTCAGAATGCCAACTTTATTGGACATGAGAAATTTTACAGAATCAGCTGGGAGATGGAGCTTTCTCTGTGGATGTTTTCAGCAGTTCACTTGGAAAAAAAAAAAAAAAGACCTTGAGATGGATTTTCTCATCCTTAGTAGCC
>SJYV01000161.1:0-17248 GCA_006410875.1 Neotragus pygmaeus | reverse complement strand
CTCATTGTGGTCTTGATTTGCTTTTCTCTGATAATGAGTGATGTTGAGCATCTTTTCATGTGTTTGTTAACAGAAATTTTCATTAAAAAGCAGAGACATCACCTTGCTGACAAAGGTCTGTATAGTCAAAGCTTTTTTTTTTTAATAGTAGTCATGTACAGATATGTGTATGACTATAAAGAAGGCTTAGCACCAAAGAATTGATGCTTTTGAATGTTCAAAACTGCAATGGGGTATCACTTCACATTGGTCAGAATGGCCATCATCAAAAAATCGACAAACAATAAATGCTGGAGAGAGTGTGGAGTAAAGGGAACCCTCTTGCATTGGTGGGCATATAAACTGCTACAGCCCCTCTGGAGAATGGTACAGAGATTATTCAACTTTGACAATTGGTGTTTGAAGGGAAGACTCACTCTGACTTATGCTGACCTGAACCCTCCCCTGTGGCTCACTCCATACACTAAACAGTCACTATGCCAAGTGATGCCATAATTGGAATTCTGAATTAGTGAAAATGTCTCTAACGGTTTTGATTCTATTTCTGCCCTCTGCCACCAAGTTTAAACTTCACTAAATGTAATTTTAGTGCTTTCCAATACTTTGAATATGGGTAATCCATAGGACCCTTATTCTCAGACCAAGCCAGAAAATAGAGGGTTTTATTTATTTTTTTATGTTATAACAGGAATTTTACATCCTGTTAAAATTCTNGTATTCTTTTTAATGGCAGAGTAATACTCCATTGTGCATATGTACCATTGCTTTCTTATCCATTCGTCTGCTGCTGGACATCTAGGTTGCTTCCATGTCCTGGATATTATAAACAGTGCTGCAATGAACATTGGGGTACATGCGTCTCTTTCAATTCTGGCTTCCTAGATGTGTATTCCCAGCAGTGGGATTGCTGGGTCATAAGGCAGTTCTATTTTCAGCTTTTTAAGGAATCTCCACACTGTTCTTCATAGTGGCTGTACTAGTTTGCATTCCCACCAACAGTGTAAGAGGGTTTCCCTTTCTACACACCCTCTCCAGCATTTATTGCTTGTAGACTTTTGGATAGCAGCCATTCTGACTGGTGTGAAATGGTAACTCATTGTGGTTTTGATGTGCATTTCTCTGATAATGAGTGGTGTTGAGCATCTTTTCATGTGTTTGTTAGCCATCCGTATGTCTTCTTGGAGAAATGTCTGTTTGGTTCTTTGGCCCATTTTTTGACTGGGCCATTTATTTTTCTGGAATGAGCTGCAGGAGTTGCTTGTATGTTTTTGAGATTCTTTGTCGGTTGCTTCATTTGCTATTATTTTCTCCCATTCTGAAGGCTGTATTTTCACCTTGCTTATAGTTTCCTTTGTTGTACAGAAGCTTTTAACTTTAATTAGGCCCCAATTGTTTATTTTTGCTTTTATTTTCAATATTCTGGAAGGTGGGTCATAGAGGATCCTGCTGTGATTTATGTCAGAGACTCTTTTGCCTATATTCTACTCTAGGAGTTTTATAGCTTCTGGTCTTACATTTAGATCTTTAATCCATTTTGAGTTTATTTTTGTGTATGGTGTTAGAAAGTGATCTCATTCCATTCTTTTACAAGTGGTTGACCAGTTTTCCCAGCACCACTTGTTAAAGAGATTGTCTTTACTCCATTGTATATTCTTGCCTCCTTTGTCAAAGATAAGGTGTCCATAGGTCCATGGAATTATCTCTGGGCTTTCTATTTTGTTCCGTTGATCTATATTTCTGTCTTTGTGCCAGTACCATACTGTCTTAATGACTGTGGCTTTGTAGTAGAGCCTGAAGTCAGGCAAGTTGATTCCTCCAATTCCATTCTTCTTTCTCAAGATTGCTTTGGATATTCGAGGTTTTTTGTATTTCCATACAAATTGTGAAATTATTTGTTATAGCTCTGTGAAAAATACCGTTGGTTGTTTGATAGGGATTGCATTGAATCTATAAATTGATTTGGGTAGTATACTCATTTTCACTATATTGATTCTTCCAATCCATGAACATGGTATATTTCTCCATCTATTAGTGTCCTCTTTGATTTCTTCCACCAGTGTTTTATAGTTTTCTATATATAGGTCTTTTGTTTCTTTAGGTAGATATATTCCTAAGTATTTTATTCTTCTTGTTGCAATGGTGAATGGAATTGTTTCCTTAATTTCTATTTTCTCATTATTAGTGTATAGGAATGCAAGGGATTTCTGTGTGTTGATTTTATATCCTGCCACTTTACTATATTCATTGATTAGCTCTAGTAATTTTCTGGTGGAGTCTTTAGGGTTTTCTGTGTAGACAGAGACCACATTTTGAAGGGTTTTAATGTATTCACAGCTAACCTGCCTTGAAAGGGTACACTTAATGGGATGACCTAGAGGGATGGGATGGGAAGTAGGTGGGAGGGGGGTTCAGGATGAGGAACACATGTACACCCGTGGCAGATTCATGTCAATGTATGGCAAAACCACTAAAATATTGTAAAGTGATTAGCCTCCAATTGAAATAAATAAATTTATATTTAAAAAAAAAGAAAGGGTACACTTACCAACTACATTTAACATAGTGTCAGGTAAAGCCTAATATTCACTTCTTTTTCTTAATGAATCATGAATTAACTTATTTGTTTTTACTGAAGTATAATCGACCTGTTGTATTAGTTTCTGGTGTAAAGCAAAGTGATTCAGTTATATATATATTCTTTTTTATACTATTTCTATTATGTTTTATTATAGAATATTGATTATAGTTCCCTGTGCTATACATTAGGACATTGTTGTTTATCTATTTTATATATAGTATTCTGCATCTGCTAATCTCAAATTCCTAATTTATCCCTCCCCCACCCTTTTCCCCTTTGGAAGCCATGAGTTTGTTTTCTATGTCTGTGAGTCTGTTTCTGTTTTGTAAATAAGCTCACTTGCATCATATTTTAGATTCCACACCTGAATGTTATCATATGGCATTTGTCTTTCTCTTTCTGACTTACTTCACTTAGTATGATAAGATCCAGGTCCATGTGTGCTGCTGCAGATGGCATTATTTCACTCTTTCTTATGGCTGAGTAATATCCATTGTATACATGTACTATATCTTCTTTATCCATTCATCTGTTAATGGACATTTAGGTTGCTTCCATGGTATTCACTCTTTGATGCACTAATGTCTAGATTCTATTTCCATCACATTATTGGATTTTTTTTGAATTGTTCTGTCCAAGTCCTACATTGGTCTTCATAACCCTTCTAAAGCCTTTGTCACCATTGACAACCACTCCCCACTCCCAGGAAGCTTTCTCCTCCCCTGGTTTCTGTCACATCACTGTCCCTTGATTTCTTTCTTGCTTTTCTCTACCCCTACCTCCAATTCAGTCTTTTCACATTTCCTATGCTTCCCATTAAAATTGTTCCTCTTTTCAGTCAAGTCTATCAAGTCACATTGTGAACCACCACATAGAAACAGATAACTCCAAAATCTCTACTTCCAATTTAAATACACCTCTCCTTACCTCTGCTGCTGCTGCTAAGTCACTTCAGTCATGTCCAACTCTGTGCGACCCCAGAGACGGCAGCCCACCAGGCTCTGCTGTCCCTGGGATTCTCCAGACAAGAACACTGGAGTGGGTTGTCATTTCCTTCTCCAATGCATGAAAGTGAAAGTGAAGTCACTCAGTCATGTCTGACTCTTAGCGACCCCATGGACTGCAGCCCACCAGGCTCCTCCGTCCATGGGATTTTCCAGGCAAGAGTACTGGATTGGGGTGCCATTTACTTCTCCGCTCCTTACCTCTAGACCAGTACATTCAACAAATATTTCTACAGGGCATTGCCTACAGAACAGACAAACTCAATATTTCCAAAACTGAACTCATTATCTTTCCCCCAAATTTGTTCCTTTGCCTGCATTTTACATCTCAGTTATGATAACTCTTAGTTGTTCAAACCAGAAATCTTGGGGCCATGTCAATTTCTAATTATTTACCAAACCCCATCTCTTTTCTTTTTAGAGTTCTCCTTTCCTCTGAATGATGTCTGTCATAATCTATGATACCTTCATTTATATAGCACTTTATTCTTTGAACTAAGCTTGGCCTTTTTGTTACTATAACCTGTTTTTCTGTGGCCTTTGGGTCTATGTCACATCCTCACTGTGGACTGAGTTTGTATCATAAACACAAGAATTCTTTGGTGCATGAGGAAGGATATACAATAATAAATCATGCATTTACATTTAGCCAAATTTTATTGAATACATGAATGGATGAACAAACAATGACATCACCTCTCCTTAGCAAAATTCTAAAATAGGAGGTACATACTTGGGTCCTGCCTTCTTTTTCTGTATGCCTTCTATTATTTCTTTCTCTGTCAACATCCTCGGGCTTTTCATACAGATGATTTGAAAAAAATTTTCACTCTAGCACCTTTCCTAGGAATATTTGCCTGTTGAGAGGTCAATGCAATTGCACAGTTTCACAAAAACAAATCATTGACAAGGGGAAGATACTTTGGAATTCAACAGAGGATGCTTGCAAGTAGCTCATGCTGCCTTTGTATAGCAGAGACAGAGTTCTCTCATGATTTAGGGGTTACTATAAAGAAGTAATTATTTTGATTTGAAAAATACATTTGGGAGACGTCAGTGCTTATGATCCCCTAGACAGAAACCATGGTCTTAGCTCCTTCTCTTTGTTGCTGACTGAGGGACAGGGGCTGTGCTCTGAAAGTGGGTGGACAGGAAACTTCTTCCTAAGGGGTAAAAACAGAGCCAGATTTACTATGCCTACACCAGCCTTGCAGTACATGATTTTGATGTCAATAAGCCTCATATCTCAATCTCAAAAACTCTCTATAGTCCTTTCTTCAATAGTTTAAACGAGAAAGAAAAAATTTTCAGACATGCTGATTCTGTGTGCATTTTTTACATTAAAGTCATTAAAATCCCCCCTTAAAGGCTTTCCAGGTACTTAACTGGATTTAAAAGGAAAATGCAGGACAGTTTGTATTTCAAGAATTACATTATACTTGGTTGGCTTAGGCCATATTTTGTTTTGTTTTCTTTTCCAAACTTGAAATGGCCCCCAGTTCCACTTGGAAAATAATAGTAATGCTGGCAGGCACAGCAGTCCTCCATTTTTTCAGACTGCAGGATTCCTTGTTACACACGGCTAAGATAATGTTCTACACAGATACACCGAGAGCTCCACAAACGTCATGGCATTTATGCAATGCATCCTTTTATTGGTGAGGAAAGAGAAATTTCAGGGTGGGATCAGGACACCAAGAGATTGGTCTTTGAAGTGCTATGACATTATTTCACCAACCGCACGTCTCCATCCAAAGATATTTCACACTATAGATGCTAAATTTCACCCCACTTTTTTTTTTTTTAAGTTATCTGCTAAGGTGCACTTCCTTTATTCCTGTAACATTAGCATGAAGAACTGAACTGTTCCCATTGTGCTAAATAGCAGTGATTCGCTTTGCTGGCATCTACATCTGCCACCGCTGCTTTCTGAACCAACAGTTCCTGACAGATGACATAACCGAAGGCTTTGTTTCTGTTATCCCCACCAGCAACGTGTGGTATGAAGACGGCAAATCGAATTTGTTTCTCCTCCTCTTCTGTATTTCTTCTCTGAAGTATCGCTTCCAGTACTTCAATCATTCACCTGTGCAATACTTATTGAGTATCAACTGTATACAAGAAATTTATGTTCTTCACCATGATTCAGTTTTCTGACAGGGCCTTTTTGTGTGTGTGGTGGTGGTGGTGGTGACTGAGATTCTAAGGGGTAATCAATGGACTTCCCCTGTGATGCAGTGGTGAAGACTTTGCCTGCCCATGCAGAGGGTGCAGGTTTGATCCCTAGCTGGGAAACTAAGGTCTCACATGCCTTGTGGCCAAAAAACCAAAACACAAAACAAAAGAAATATAGTAACAAATTCAATAAGGACTTTAAAACTGGTTCACATCAAAAAATCATGAAGAAAAATGGGTAATCAAAGATGTCTACCAAACTCTTGGGAGTCTGGGATTGACATGTACACGTGACTATATTAAAAACAATTACCAACAGGACTTACTGTATAGCACAGAGAACTCTGTTCAGTAACTGCATTTGAAAAACAGATACACGTACATATATAACTGATTCACAATTCTGTACACCTGAAATTGATACAACACTGTTAATGAACTATACTTGAATACAAAATAAAAAAATTGTTTTAAAGAATATCATAGAGGTATCCACTTCCAGCCAAGATGAATAACAGTGACCAGACTTAGCACTCTGCCTGAAAAAAATGGGAAAAAAAGACAAAATATGTTTCAAAAGAGGTTTTCAAGAAATTAGATATCAGAAAATCAAAGGCAATCATCACTAAGAGACAAGAAGGAAATAAGATGAGCTTAACACTGCCTCAGGTTCCCAGCAAGGGAGAGTTCCCAGGATGTAGAACAGGAGACAAGAACCCACAAAGAACCCTGAGGCGCACTAAGCAAACAGAGCTGGAAGTCTAGGTAGGCCAAGGCAGCTAGAATTCACAGAGAAGGGTAACCAGGGAAGTGAGAGCTGCAGACAGAGCTCTGAAGATCTACAGCGGATGTCCCCTGAGTATAAAAGAATTATATTCCATAACGGAATTCTGCCCAGAAATGACACAGGTGATAAGATTAGCAGTAAACAAGAATATTAAAACAATTATGACAATGGTTTTCCATATGGTCACTGTTAGATGAAAGACTGAGCATGTCTAAGTAGAAACATGGAAATAAATTTTTTAAATGCAAATCAAACTTCTAGACATGAAAACTACAATCCCTGAGATAAAAAATACACCATATGGGGATAACAATAGATCAGATGCTATAGATGAACATATTAGTGAATTTTTAGACCTAGAGCTAGAAATTGTCCAAAAAGAAACACAGAAAGAAAAAAAGATTGGAAGAAAATGAACAGATTTTTCCATGAGTTGTGAAATATCTTCAGGTGGCTTAACACACATGTAATTGGTATCCATGAAAGACATGGGGCATATAAGTGTATAGTGATCAACTTTGTTTCCATATTGGATGAAAACTATGGTGACTCAGCAGGTAAAGAATCCATCTGCAATGCAGGATATGCAGGGGATATAGGTTTGACCCCGGGTTGGAAAGCAAAATATTTTTTTAGTGCAAAAACTGAACTAATGTATTAGGTATCTGGGGGAAGGAAATGGCAACCGACTCCAGTATTCAGGCCTAGAGAATCCCATGGACAGAGGAGCCTGGTGGTCTATAGTCCATGATTTTCAGAGTTGGAAACAACTGAGCAGGCATGCATGATCATGACGCATGATAAGCCCACAAGTCCTAGAATCTCAACAAATCCCAAACAAATACCCATGAAGAAAACTACACAAAGGAACATCATAATTGGGATGCTTAAACTCAATCATAAAAAGAAAAAAAAATTTTTAAGCTGTCAAAGGAAAAGAGGGACAGTATGTGCAGAAGAACAAACACAAGGAGGATAACAGACTTCTCCTTAAAAACAAGACAGATAAGACAATGGAGCAGCCTTCTTTAAGGCACTGGAAGAATGAGACAGTTGACCGAGAATTTTATGTCTTATAAAATACACTTCAAAATGAAAGAAAAATAATTTTTGAATGCAAAAGTTGAAGTAATGCATTAGAAACTATTTGGATGATACAAAAATTTTTTCTTACTATGTAAAGTTCCCTAAAAGATAATAACATGTCAGTTCAGCAGCTCAGTCATGTCCGACTCTTTGCAACTTCATGAAGCACAAGACCAGGACTCCCTGTCCATCACCAATTCCTGGAGTCCACCCAAACCTACGTCCATCGAGTCAGTAATGTNGCATCAAACCTGGACTGGCAATTCGTTTCACATATGATATTATACATGTTTCAATGCCATTCTCCCAAATCATCCCACCCTCGCCCTCTCCCACTGAGTCCAAAAGACTGTTCTATATATCTGTGTCTCTTTTGCTGTCTCGCATACAGAGTTATCATTACCATCTTTCTAAATTCCATATATATGCATTAGTATACTGTATTGTTGTTTTTCTTTTGGGCTTACTTCACTCTGTATAATCAGCTCCAGTTTCATCCACCTCATTAGAACTGATTCAAATGTATTCTTTTTAATGGCTGAGTAATACTCCATTGTGTATATGTACCACAGCTTTCTTATCCATTCACCTGCTGGTGGACATCTAGGTTGCTTCCATGTCCTGACTATTATAAACAGTGCTGCGATGAACATTGGGGTACACGTGTCTCTTTCAATTCTGGTTTCCTTGGTGTGTATTCCCAGCAGTGGGATTGCTGGGAATGACAAAATCAGACAAATAAATTACTTCTTGTAACCCTCTATGAAAAATATATTTGAGTATGATATTTTGTCCACAGTTTGTTTGATGGAAACAGAGATCCTCTAATACATCTGATTTTGTCTTCATGGAGGCAAATCCTTGGACAAAGACTTAGTTTCTGGATAATTTGGGCTTCCCTGATAGCTCAGTTGGTAAAGAATCCACCTGCAATTCAGGAGACCCAGGTAGGGAAGATCCCTTGGAGAAGGGATAGGCTACCCACTCCAGTTTTCCTGGGCTTCCCTTACGGCTCAGCTGGTAAAGAATTTGCCTGCAATGTGGGAGACCTGGGTTCGATCCCTGGGTTGGGAAGATCCCCTGGAGAAGGGAAAGTCTACCCACTCCAGTATTCTGGCCTAGTATAGTCCATGGGGTTGCAAAGAGACAGACATGACTTCACTTTCTGGATAATTCATTCATTGAATGGAGATATAGTAAGCACAAGCTACATGCCAGACACTGTTCTACATGTTCACAGGATAAAGGATAACCATGAAATGAGATACTAGCCCTCTGTCAAGAAGCTCATGGTGTAGTAACCTACTGTGAGATGGGAACAGAGTCAAGCACCTTGCTGTCAGAGACCCCAGCTCACCCATCGTGGCATCCACTGTTTTAGAGGTTCCAAAACACTCTAACATCTACCATCTCACTTTGATGCTTTCAATAGCTTCTTGAGGTTGAAAGGGAGAATTTCTGAGCCTCATTTTATAAATGAGGAAATGGAAACTTATTAGAAATTGTGTCTCAGATGCTAGCTAGTGAGTAGCGAAACCAGGAATACATCATGCAAAATGAAGCGCAAGCTGGAATCAAGATTGTTGGGAGAATTATCAATAACCTCAGATATGCAGATGACACCACCCTTATGGCAGAGAGCAAAGAAAAACTAAAGAGCTTCTTGATGAGAGTGAAAGAGGAGAGTGAAAAAGGTTGCTTAAAACTCAGCATTCAAAAAAAACTAAGATCATGGCATCCAATCCCATCACTTCATGGCAAATAGATGGGTAGATGATGGAAACAGTGAAAGACTTTATTTTGAGGGGCTCCAAAATCACGACAGATGGTGACTGCAGCCATGAAATTAAAAGACGCTTGCTCCTTGGAAGAAAAGCTATGGCAAACATAGACAACATATTAAAAAGCAGAAACATCATTTTGCTGACAATGGCCCATATAGTCAAAGCTATGGTTTTTCCATTAGTCATGTACGGATGTGAGAGTTGGACCATAAAGAAAGCTGAGCACTGAAGAATTGATGCTTTTGAACTGTAGGGTTGGAAAAGACTCTTTAGAATCCCTTGGACTACAAGGAGATCAAATCAGTCAATCCTAAAAGAAATCAGTCTTGAATATTCATTGGGTGGATTGATGCTGAAGCTGAAGCTCTAATACTTTGGCCACCATTCTGACTCATTAGAAAAGACCCNTAGGGTTGGAAAAGACTCTTTAGAATCCCTTGGACTACAAGGAGATCAAATCAGTCAATCCTAAAAGAAATCAGTCTTGAATATTCATTGGGTGGATTGATGCTGAAGCTGAAGCTCTAATACTTTGGCCACCATTCTGACTCATTAGAAAAGACCCTGATGCTGGGAAAGATTAAAGCCAGGAGGAGAAGGGGATGACAGAGGATGAGATGGTTGGATGGCATCACTGACTCGATGGATAGGAGTTAGAGCGAGCTCCAGGAGTTGGTGATGGACAAGGAAGCTTGGTGTGCTGCAGCCCATGGAGTTGCAAAGAGTCAGACATGACTGAGCGACTGGACTGAACTGGAAGCCAGGAATACATTCTTGGGTTCTCTTGACTCAGGAGTCAAATGCTCCCTTCCCTTTATCATTATCTTCATTTCTTTAGGCCAAGTCTTCCTTCAAATGTTTGGTAGCTGGATAAAGGTTTTCCTTGAAAATAAAGTATCCTCCAGGAAACATTTCACTTAGATCGTCCCCTAAAGAGCAATTCAATAGGACAGCTCTGTCTCTAATTTTCACAAAAGATTATGGGAGGAGGGGTTCAGGATGGGGAACACGTGTACACCCGTGGCAGATTCACGTTGATCTATGGCAAAATCAATACAACATTGTAAAATAATTAGCCTCCAATTAAAATAAATGAATGTATATTAAAATAAATAAATAAATAATGGGGGGGGGGGACTATACTCTTTTTCACTTCACTAGAATTTCATAGAAAACCTACTGAATGTGCCAGCACAGAGGAGTAAGTAGGGAGAAGTTCTCACATTGACTTTACATACCTTCAACTCTCTTGCTGCTTTGTTTTCTTGCCAGGTCAAAGTCAAAATGCTGGCAAGAATGGACCATAAGTGGTGTGGCAATGCCATTTGCTGTTCCTGAAGCAGCACTTTTTCAATGCACCTTTAATCCCTCACTCAATGTGAGTTCGATCCATGACTCTGATGAACTGGGCATCTGGTACTGGCTTCTTGATGCTTCTTACTAGCTGGGTGGCTGTCTTGCTTCGCTCTCTGAGATACAGTTTCTTTATCTATAAAATGGGAGAATAGGATTAAAATACATGAAGCATAATCTACCAGAGTAAATGAGCATAGGATTGGGAGACACGGGTGTTTAAGAATGAGAAACGGACCTAATACCTCTTCTTGGTTCCTCGAATAAAAGATGAGCTGTGTAGTCTTGGTAATGCAGAACCTCTGTAGTCTTGGGTTCTCCATTTGTAAAATGGCACTGTAGGACAAAAGTCTCTCCAAGACCCACCATACACAGATATTCCACATATGTTAACTGCCCACTCCTACATTAGGAGACACCAGGGACAAAACCATGGAAGAGGAGGATGAAGAATCAGGGGGCAGGAAGGGGCAGGAAGAGCATTTTCTTCCTTGGGAGGATAAACAGACTGAAAATACAGGAGCTAAATTATTCAAACTAAAGCCAATCAGTTCTTAAAAGTGTTCAGTTCAGTCGCTCAGTCATGTCCGACTCTCTGCGAGCCCTTGAATCACAGCGCCCCAGGCCTCCCTGTCCATCACTAACTCCCGGAGTTCACTCAGACTCACATCCATCGAGTCCGTGATGCCNGCTTTGTTCGTAGTGATGCTTTCTAAGGCCCACTTGACTTCATATTCCAGGATGTCTGGTTCTAGGTGAGTGATCACACCATCATGATTATCTGGGTCATGAAGATCTTTTTTGTACAGTTCTGTGTATTCTTGCCACTTCTTCTTAATATCTTCTGCTTCTGTTAGGTCCCTACCATTTCCGTCCTTTATTGAGCCCATCTTTGCATGAAATATTCCCTTGGTGTCTCTAATTTTCTTGAAGAGATCTCTAGTCTTTCCCATTCTGTTGTTTTCCTCTATTTCTTTGCACTGATCACTGAGGAAGGCTTTCTTATCTCTTCTTGCTATGCTTTGGAACTCTGCATTCAAATGGGTATATCTTTCCTTTCTCCTTTGCTTTTCACTTCCCTTCTTTTCACAGCTATTTGTAAGGCCTCCTCACACAGCCATTTTGCTTTTTGGCATTTCTTTATCTTGGGGATGATCTTGATTCCTGTTTCCTGTACAGTGTCACAAACCTCCAACCATAGTTCATCAGGCACTCTGTCTATCAGATCTAGTTCCTTAAATCTATTTCTCACTTCCACTGAATAGTCATAAAGGATTTGATTTAGGTCATACTTAAATGGTCTAGTGGTTTTCTCCACTTTCTTCAATTTCAGTGTGTATTAGGCAATAAGGAGTTTCATGATCTGAGCCACAGTCAGCTCCTCGTCTTGTCTTTGCTGACTGTATAGAGCTTCTCCATCTTTGGCTGTAAATAATATAATCAGTCTGATTTCCATGTCAATCATCTGGTGATGTCCATGTAAAACAAAAATAATAAAAGTGAATTGAACAGATATTAAACATCATTAGTAATTAGGGAAATACAAATTAAAACCACAATGAAATACCATTATGCACCTATTTAAATCACTAAAATTAAAAATACTAATGGGAACTTCCCTGGAAGTCCAGTAGATAAGACTCCATGCTCCCAATGCAAGGGTCCAGGTTCGATCTCTGCATCCTACATGCCTCAGTGAAGATAGAAAATGCTGTATGCCATAACTAAGAGCCAGCACTACCAAATAAATAAACAAAAACACATTAAAAAAACTGATGGTATGGAGCAAATGTAATGCTCATGCACTGCTGGCAGAAATGTAAAATGGTATAATACTTTTTAAAATAGCTAAACAGTTTCTTTAAAAGTTATACATACACCTGGTGGCCACTTCTTTTCTAGGCATATACTTAAGATATATGAAAGCCTAAGTCCACAGAACTACTTGTACACAAATTGTGGCTGCAGTTTTATTTGTAACTGTCAATAATTCAAATGTCCGACAACAAATGAATGGATAAACAAGATGGCATATCCATACACTGGAATTGTATTCAGCAATAAAAGAAATGAACTACGTGATACACGCAACAACATGGACTAATACTGAACTAATTATATTCAGAAAAAGAAGTCAGACAAAAAATAGTACATATATAAACTTCTAGAAAATATAAACTAAATCCATACTGGTAGAATGCAGATCAGTGATTTTTTGGAGACTGAATGGAATGATAAGGGGATTTTCCAAGTCTGTACATATGCTAAGTTATTTTATTTTAAAGTTAAATTATATACTTTATATATATATATGCAGCTTATTGTGCTAATACTTCTCTAAAGTTGTTTTTAAAATATAAAAGAATGGCATTCAAGACATGCAAACAACCCAAGGGCTCATCAACAGATGACTGGTTTAAGAAGATGTGGTATACATATACATATATATGTATACACACATATATATAAATGAAATATTACTTGGCCATCAAAAACATGAAATATTGCCATTTCCAGCGACATGGATGGACCTAGAGAATATCGTACTAAGTGAAGTAAGTCAGACAGAAAAAGACAAATATCATATGATATTACTTATATGTGGAATCTAAAATATGATACAAATGAACTTACAAAACAGAAACAGACTCACAGAAAACAAACTTCTGGTTATCAAAGAGTAAAGGGCAGAGTGGAGGAATAAAATAGGAGTATGAGATTATACATAAAATAGATAAGCAAGAAGGATTTCCTTATAGCATGGGGAACAACATTCAATATCTTAATGGATATCTATAATCTATAAGGAAAGCCATCTGAAAAAAAATATATATATATTTTATTATATATATATATATTTTATATATATATATATAACGGAATCACTTTGCTGTATACCTGAAACTAACAGAATTTGTAAATCAACTCTACTTCAATTCAGTTTGGTTCAGTCGCTCGGCTGTGTCCGCCTCTTTGTGACCCCAGGGACTGCAGCACGCCATGCTTCCTTGTCCATCACCAGCTCCCAGAAGGTTGCTCAAATTCATGTGCATAGAGTCAGTGATGTCATCCGACCATCTCATCCTCTATCATCCCCTTCTCCTTCTGCCCTCAATCTTTCCCAGCATCAAGGTCTTTTCCAATGAGTCAGCTCTTCGCATCAAGTGGTCAAAATATTGGAATTTCCGCTTCAGCAACAGTTCTTCCAATGAATATTCAGGACTGATTTCCTTTAAGATTGACTGGTTTGATCTCCTTGCTGTCCAAGGGACTCTCAAGAGTTCCCAACACCACAGTTCAAAAGCATCAATTCTTCAGTGCTCAGATTTCTTTATAGTCCAACTCTGACATTCATACATAACACTGGAAAAACCATAACTTTGACTAGTCAGACCTTTGGTGACAAAGTAATGTGTCTGCTTTTTAATATGCTGTCTAGGTTGGTTATAGATTCTATTCCAAGGAACAAGCATGTTTTAATTTCATGGCTGTACTCACCATCTGCAGTGATTTGGAGGCCCCCAAAATAAAGTCTGTAACTCTTTCCATTGTTTCCCTAACTATTTGCTGTGAAGTGATAGGACCAGATGCCTTGATCTTCATTTTTTGAACGTTGAGTTTTAAGCCAGCTTTTTCACTCTCCTCTTTCACTTTCATCAAAAGGCTCTTTAATTCTTCGCTTTCTGCCGTAAGGGTGGTGTCATGTGCATATGTGGGGTTATTGATATTTCTCCCGGCAATCTTGATTCCAGCCTGTGCTTCCTCCAGCCCAGCATATTTCATGATGTACTCTGCATAGAAGTTAAATAAGCAGGGTGACAATATACAGCCTTGATGTACTCCTTTCCCTATTTGGAATCGGTCAGTTGTTCCATGTCCAATTCTAACTCTTGCTTCTTGACCTGCATACAGAAGTCTCAGGGGGCAGATAAGGTGATCTGGTATTCCCATATCTTTCAGAATTTTCCAGTTTGCTATGATCCACACAGTCAAAGGTTTTGGCATAGTCAGTAAAGCAGAAGTAGATGTTTTCCTGGAACTATCTTGCTTTTTCAATGATCCAGTGGATGTTGGCAATTTGATCTCTGGTTCACTGCCTTTTGTAAAACCAGCTTGACCATCTGGAAGTTCATGGTTCGTGTACTGTTGAAGCATGGCTTGTGAATTTTGAGCATTACTTTACTAGCGTGTGACATACGTGCAATTGTAAGATACTTTGAGCATTCTTTGGCATTGCCTTTCTTTAGGATTGGAATGAAAACTGACATTTTCCAGTCCCGTGGCCACTGCTGATTTTTCCAAATTTGCTGGTATTTTGAGTGTGGCACTTTCACAGCATTGTATCTCGGGATTTGAAATAGCTCAGCTGGAATAACATCACCTCCACTAGATTTGTTTGTAGCGATGCTTCCTAAGGCCCACTTGACCTCACATTCAGGGATGTCTGGCTCTAGGTGTGTGATCACACCATCGTGATTATCTGGTATGTGAAGATCTTTTTTGTATAGTTCTTCTGTGTATTCTTGCCACCTCTTCTGCTTCTGTTAGGCCCATACCATTTCTGTCCTTTATCGAGCCCATCTTTGCATGAAATGTTCCCTTGGTATCTCTAATTTTCTTGAAGAAATCTCTAATCTTACCCATTCTATTGTTTTCCTCTATTTCTTTGCACTGATCACTGAGGAAGGCTTTCAGCTGCTTATACCTTTCCTTTTCTCCTTTGCTTTTTGCTTCTCTTCTTTTCACAGCTATTTGTAAGGGCTCCTCAGACAGCCATTTTGCTCTTTCGCATTTCTTTTTCTTGGGGATGGTCTTGATCCCTGTCACCTGTACAATGTCACAAACCTCCATCCATAGTTCATCAGGCACTCTGTCTATCAGATCTAGTCCCTTAAATTTACTTCTCACTTCCACTGCATAATCATAAGGGATTTGATTTAGGTCATACCTGAATGGTCTAGTGGTTTTCCCTACTTTCTTCAATNCTGTACAATGTCACAAACCTCCATCCATAGTTCATCAGGCACTCTGTCTATCAGATCTAGTCCCTTAAATTTACTTCTCACTTCCACTGCATAATCATAAGGGATTTGATTTAGGTCATACCTGAGTGGTCTAGTGGGTTTCCCCACTTTCTTCAATTTAAGTCTGAAATTGGCATTAAGGAGTTCATGATCTGAGCCATAGTCACCCCCCAGTCTTGTTTTTGCTAACTGTATAAAGCTTCTTCATATTTGGCTGCAAATAATATGATCAATCTGACTTTGGTATTGACCATCCTATGATGTCCATGTGTAGAGTCTTCTCTTGTGTTGTTGAAAGATGGTGTTTGCTATGACCAGTGAGTTCTCTCAGCAAAACTTTATTAGCCTTTTCCCTGCTTCATTCTGTACTCCAGGGTCAAATTTGCCTGTCACTTCAGGTGTTTCTTGACTTCCACTTTTGCATTCCAGTCCCCTATAATGAAAAGGACATCTTTTGGGGCTGTTATTTTTAAAAAGCCTTCTGGATCTTTATAGAACCATTCAAATTTAGCTTCTTCAGCATTGCTAGCCAGGGCATAGACTTGGATTACCATGATATAGAATGGTTTGCCTTGGAAATGAGCAGAGATCATTCTGTCATTTCTGAGATTGCATCCAAGTACTGTATTTCAGAGTCTTTTGTCCACTGTGATGGCTACTCCGTTTCTTCTAAGGGATTCCTGCCTGCCATAGTAGATATAATGGTCATCTGAGTTAAATTCACCCATTCCAGTGCAATTTAATTTGCTGATTCCTAAAATGTCACCTTCACTCTTGCCATCTCTTGTTTGACCACTGCCAATTTGTCTTGATTCATGGACCTAACATTCCAGGTTCCTATGCAATATTTCTCTTTATAGCATTGGACCTTGCTTCCATCACCAGTCACATCCACAATNCTAAAATGTCACCTTCACTCTTGCCATCTCTTGTTTGACCACTGCCAATTTGTCTTGATTCATGGACCTAACATTCCAGGTTCCTATGCAATATTTCTCTTTATAGCATTGGACCTTGCTTCCATCACCAGTCACATCCACAATTGGGTATTGTTTTTGCTTTGGCTCCATCCCTTCATTCTTTGTGGAGTTATTTCTCCACTAATCTCCAGTAGCATATTGAGTACCTATGGACCTGGGGAGTTCCCCTTTCAGTATCCTATCATTTTGCCTTTTCATACTGTTCATGGGGTTTTCAAGGCAAGAATACTGAAGTGGTTGGCCATTCCCTTCTCCAGTGGACCACATTCTGTCAGAACTCCCCACCATGACCCGTCAATCTTGGGCGGCCCTTTTTGGCATGACCTTAACATCATTTCATTGAGTTAGACAAGGTTGTGGTCCATGTGATTTGCCTGGTTAATTTTCTGTGATTGTAGCCTTCAGTCTGTCTGCCTTCTCATGGAGAAGGATAAGAAGGTTATGGAAGCTTTTTGATGGGAGAGACTGAGGGGGAAA
>SJYV01000160.1:0-15959 GCA_006410875.1 Neotragus pygmaeus | reverse complement strand
CAAGTCAATTAATTTTTAAAAAAGAAAAAATATATACTTGAAAGAAACCTCAGAATATTCAGTTATTTTAAAACACAAGAATAAATCTCTCCAAAGTGTATAAGGTGAGAGGAAAAAACAGCTGAAATCTCTTAGAAAATCTCTTTGTAATTTAGCAATAGACTGGCCAAAAAAGCAAAAATTAGGATAAAGAAAGTAATGAAAGACATTAAACAGGAAACAATTTAAAATTATATTCAAGATCCAACTTCTCAGGATATCCATGATTCCTAGTTTTACATTTGTTTTATTCCTGTATTTTAAAATGCCTTGGTTGTATTAAAAAAAAAAAAAACTGTTGCATATGTAGGCTTCTGATTTTGCTGTTGCCCAGATTAGCACTAAGTATATGAATTAAAAGATTAGTCTGTACTTCAAAAAAAAAGAAAAAAGTATACTTTATCTTACAGAAAACAGAGCCTCCTGCTCTGTTTACTTCAGAATACTTATAATATACAGAAAAGTTTTTTAATTGCTTTGAAGAAACAATTCTTGNCACTAAGTATATGAATTAAAAGATTAGTCTGTACTTCAAAAAAAAAGAAAAAAGTATACTTTATCTTAAAGAAAACAGAGCCTCCTGCTCTGTTTACTTCAGAATACTTATAATATACAGAAAAGTTTTTTAATTGCTTTGAAGAAACAATTCTTGTTCTCGTCTTCTTTCTTGCTATACTGGCTGATGACCCACTTCTTCCTTGGCATTGCGTCCAGTCATTATTGTCTCACTGGAGATTTTGCCAGCTGGAGAATCCTCAGAGAGTCTCTAAGCCAGGATTACTACTGTTTGGTTCTCCCCACGCTAACATCCATAGAGAGGCCTAGACCACATACTTCCCTCTAAAATCTTACCTTTTTTATTTCTTAACCTATTTTTTAAAGTTCTGAGTATCATTTATTAAGTTTATGAAATTGCAGACTCCTCAATTTCTAATATCTTTTCTTGCTGCAGCAAGATCTAATTCTGTTTTTAATAATGTCCCATTTCTCAGTATGTTTCTCTCTTTCATGCAGTCTCAGATGAGGGTTTTTTTTTTTTTTCATTTTGTCTTATTTTTAACTTCAACTTGTCCCCTAGAGAGCAACACCTTTATTAATTCTGAGTATCTTTGTCCATTTTCCTTTATCTTTCCCATAATCCTTTGTGCACATTGTTTAAATTTTCCTTGTAATCAAATACCAAAAAGTATTCCTCAGCTCAAGTAGAAGGGACAATTTATTGAAAGGGCCCTGGAGTATCTCAATTGAAGGAAGAATTAAACACTCAAGACAGGAAGTTAAGAAACCAGGGCAGCTGAAGGTAAAATGGCAGCTGGGACCTTCTTTTTAATTATCATGTTTCAGGTCAAACAGAAAAATGAGCCACTATGCAACTGAAAAAGCATATTTGGAGGGGGGAAAAAAAAGCTAAAAAATAGAATTCACAATATGATCCCAGTTTTGGGGAAAAAAAATAAGGTATAGTGTTATCACAAATGAACAACATAGAGAATAATGATTTCGTTAGCGCTTTATTTTGTTGTGAAATAAGCCCATCATGTTTATTTCACATGTGAGTACAATTTGAAGATAGGGAGTTGTCAGGTTTGAGCAGCTGTTATGTGCTAAGAGACTTATTGATGTTATCATTCTATATCATGAAAAGGTTTTGTTGTCAAGGTACACGGTCATGATTAAAGAGTTCTCTGGTGGCTCAGATGGTAAAGAATCTGACTGCAATGCAGGAGACCTGGTTCAGTCCCTGGATCAGGAATATCCCCTGGAGAAGGACATGGCAACCCACTCTAGTACTCTTGCCTGGAAAACTCCATGGACAGAAGAACCTCACGGGCTACAGTCCCAGGGGTTAGCAAAGAGTTAAACATGACTGAGTGAGTAACACCACTTTTCTTTTCACTTTCATTCAGTTCAATTCAGTCGCTCAGTCGTGTCTGACTCCTTGTGACCCCATGGACTACAGCACGCCAGGCTTCCCCTTCATTATCAACTCCCAGAGCTTGCTTAAACTCATGTCCATCAAGTCAGTGATGCCATCCAACCATCTCATCTTCTATTGCCCTCTTCTCCTCCTGCCTTCATTCTTTACCCACATTAGACTCTTTTCCAGTGAGTCAGTTCTTCACATCAGGTGGTCAAAGTATTGAAGTTTCAGCATCTGCATCAGTCCTTCCAAGGAATATTCAGGACTGATCACCTTTAGGATGGACTGGTTGAATTTCTTTGCAGTCTAAGGGACTCTTAAGAGTCTTCTCCAACACCACAGTTCAGAAGCATCATTTCTTCAGCGCTCAGCTTTCTTCATAGCCCAACTCTCACATCTATACATGACTACTGGTAAAACCATAGCTTTGAGTAGACAGACCTTTGTTGGCAAAGTAATGTCTCTGCTTTTTATGCTGTCTAGGTTGGTCATAGCTTTTCTTCCAAGGAGCAAGGGTCTTTCAATTTCATGGCTGCAGTCATCATCTGCAGTGATTTTGGAGCTCAAGAAAATAAAGTCTGGAAACTTTTTGAATGTTGAGTTTTAAGCCAGCTTTTTCACTCTCTTCTTTCAGTTTCATCAAGAGGCTCTTTCATTCCTCTTCACTTTCCACCTCTTCACTTTCATTCTATTTATCTGTTTAGAAATGAATATGTATCATTTTATAATTTTAGAAGTTTGAAAGTAAACCATCTCTCTGTTATGGGATTATGAAAAAGTAGCCTCTTAGAAAATCTTGTTCATCATAACCATCCATTGTGTTTCTTAACAGTGGTGGTGTTGAGCCAGTGTTATAGAAAGACTCATTGACACTGCAGCTTGTGCATTTCCTGAAATTGGCATAAACTTCACTGCCCAAGGAAAACCCAGTCTCTTTTCTTTTCCTGGCTTTCCTGTGGCAGAAAGAACTGACTTCTTTAACGTTCTATTTCCCTCTATTATTCTGCTACCCTTTCCACGCAGTTCTACAGGAACTCAGTTCTGGAAGACTCCATTCTTTCGCCAACAGTGTTTTGTTGGATCATGAGGACAGGGGGTGTTATTGCTTTTCATGGGAGAGGAAAGGGAATTATGACTGTCTCAACAGGAAAATAAAATTTTATGGTGGGTAATATTGGTTAGAGAACAGCATAAAGAAGAAGCAGCATTCAGTTTTGAATGCAACTCAGATATGTTGTCAGGGAGAAGACATTCTCAGTCTGTACTAAGATAAAAAGGATGTATGCCAGGATCCAGCCCCGGTGGATCCAGGGTGATTCGAAGGTGGGGACGGAGTCGGCTTCCTTGGAAAAATACATATTTAATTACAGATATAGAGAGAGATTAGAAACGGATCATGTAGTAGGAAAATTAGTGGAGAAAAAGTGGCTGAATAACTTGGTTCACATGGAACAGCATCCGTGCTCCAGATGGGAATTCAGCCAGAAAAACAGGGAGCAAGAAAGAACGACATGGGGGAGTCAGTCTTTCNCACAGAACTGGAAAATGTCAGTTTTCATTCCAATCCCAAAGAAAGGCAATGCCAAACAATGCTCAAACTACAGCAAAATTGCACTCATCTCACACGCTAGCAAAGTAATGCTCAAAATTTTCCAAGCCAGGCTTCAACAAAACATGAATCATGAATTTCCAGATGTTCAAGATTGTTTTAGGAAAGGCAGAGGAACCAGATATCAAATTGCCAACATCTGCTGGATCAACGAAGAGCAAGAGAGTTCCAGAAAAAACAATTTCTGCTTTATTGAGTATGCCAAAGCTTTTGACTGTGTGGACCACAACAAACTGTGGAAAATTCTGAAAGACATGGGAATACCAGACCACCTGACCTGCCTTTTGAGAAACCTGTATGCAGGTGAGAAACAGCAGTTAGAACTGGACATGGAACAACAGAGTTATTCCAAATTGGGAAACGACTATGTCAAGGCTGTATATTGTTACCCTGCTCATTTAACTTATATGCAGAGTACAGCATGAGAAACGCTGGGCTGGAGGAAGCACAAGCTAGAATCAAGTTTGCAGGAAGAAATACCGATAACCTCAGATATGCAGATGGCACCACCCTTCTGGCAGAAGTGAAGAAGAACTAAAGAGTCTCTTGAGGAAAGTGAAAGAGAAGAGTGAAAAATTTGGCTTAAAATTCAATACTCAGAAAAGTCAGATCATGACATCTGGTTCCATCACTTCATGGCAAATAGATGGGGAAACAGTGGAAACAGTGACAGACTTTAATTTTGGGGGATTCCAAAATCATTGCAGATGGTGACTGCAGCCATGAAATTAAAAGACACTTGCTCCTTGAAAGAAAAGTTATGACCAACCTAGATAGCATATTAAAAAGCAGAGACATTACTTTGCTAACAAAGGTCTGTTTAGTCAAAGCTATGATTTTTCCAGTAGTCGTGTGTGGATGTGTGTGTTGGACTGTAAAGAAAGCTGAGTGCTGAAGAATTGCTCTTTCTGAACTGTAGTGTTGGAGAAGATTCTTGAGAGTCCCTTGGACTGCAATGAGATCCAATCAATCCACCCTAAAGGAAATTAGTCTTGAATATTCATTGGAATGACTGATGTTGAAGCTGAAACTCCAATACTTTGCCCACCTGATGTGAAGAACTGACTCATAAGAAAATTTCCCAACGCTGTGAAAGATTGAAGGCAGGCAGGAAAGAACGGGACGGCAGAGGATGAGATGGTTGGGTGGCATCACTGACTCAATGGACTTGAGTTTGGGTGAACTCTGGGAGTTGTCAATGGACAGGGAGGCCTGGCGTGCTGCAGTCATGGGGTCGCAGAGTTGAACACTGAGCAACTGAACTGAACTTAGCTTTTGATAACTGTTTTCATTCTATAAGATATTCTTATGGATTCTTTAGAAGGCTCCTTCAGGTGTTCCAAATAAGTTTCAAGCAGCTCTGTTCCCACAATGAAAAAGACAGCTAGGCTTGCAAATGTGGATATATGACCCTCCTTAATAAAAAAAAAACTATCATAAACAACATGATTACTGGTTTACAACTGGGCCTGACTTCTTTGTCTTTCGATAAGTAAACATTGATTATCCAAACAATTTGTATAATTTTTCTATTTCAGTCAATATTTATCCAGGGGTAGAATTATTTTCAGTACTGTGGATGTACTGGTTAATTGCTAATGTGGAATTGAGACAGAGAATTTTTTCTCTTTATGGATAAATCTCTCTAGAAAAGTCCTGTATATGAACAGAAGAGAAGCTGTTATGATGACTCATTAATTTTATCATTTACAATTTGAGAGTTCTGAATCTGAACATGTGATTGGACTTCAAACTTAGTTATTGAGAGACTGGATGCCCCTGAAATTGCAAAATAATATATTAAGCTTGGCAGGATGGTGTTAATGCTAGATCTGTGAGAAGGGTTTCATGTGCTTTGACACTTGGTAAATAAGGCAAATATGAGTCACTTCAATGAGCCAAGATATTCACAGTGTGTTTTTGACTCATCTGGCCTTACATTCTGAATCCTTTTAATGTTGTTGTTCAGTTGCGAAGTCTTGCTGACTCTTTGTGGCCCATTAACTACATCATGCCAAGCTTCCCTATCCTTCACTATCTCCCTGAGTTTACTCTAACTCATGTACATTAAGTCAGTGATGGCATCTAACCATCTCATTCTTTGTTGCTCCCTTCTTCTCTTGTCCTAAATCTTTCCCAGCATCAGAGTCTTCTCCAATGAGTAAGTTCTTTGCATTAGCTAGCCAAAATATTGGAGCTTTAGCTTTAGCATCAGTCCTTCCAATGAATATTTAGGGTTTATTTCCTTTAGGATTGACTGAGTTGATCTCCTTGATGTTCAAGGAACTCAAAAGTCTTCTCCAGTGCCACAGTTCAAAAGCATCAATTTTTGAGTGCTCAGATTTCTTTATGGTCCAACTCTCACATCCATACATGACTACTAGAAAAACTGTATCTTTGACTAGACCAACCTTTGTTGGCAAAGTAGTGTCTCTGCTTTTTATTTTTTTTAAATTTNAGTTTTAAAGCATCCTGTGCCTCTCACAGTTGGGGGTTGTAAACAATCACATGCGGCCAGACGAACCTGATCAGGCAGGCCAGAGAATCTTCAGAGTTTGTAAGTTGAAACACTCATGTCACGCCCAGGAATTTTTATTAACTGGAGCTGAAGTTAACTCCTTCTCCGAGAGAAATGATTATGGGGGAGAGCCCCCCGGAAAGTCAAAGGTGTAGGTGAGAGCAAAAAACAGACTCTGGTTTCGGGAACAAGGGGCTTCCTGAGGCTTGATCACGCCTTTGCGTATGCCGAAGCCTCCTTCCTCATGACCTTTGCATGGGCGGAGTTCCTCACGCTGGCCCCCGGCAGATGTAGACAGTATATACAAAATAATTCCATCTGCAAAAGTATATTTTTATGACTATCTTTTGTTTGAATAACCCGAAATATTTTTGTTTTTGTTGATTGGTGTTTCTAGCCTTTTTTTTTTTCCTTTCTGTAAATAAACTTGTGGTATTTGACACATTAAAACTGTAAAAAGATAACTGCAGGTGGGTTACATATTGGCAGGAAGACACGACATACACACAAATACCCTGCTGTATCTTCTCAATTTACCAAGCCAGGATTTCAGAAGTCATGGAAGTGAAGTAACTGCATAGAGCAGAAACAGATGCATCTCACCTTGGCCTGGGTTTTCCCTCACTCCTGAGTTCCCTACAGGGTACGCAGATGGCCTGCAGCATTGCTGGCCAGAAAGATTCCTAACAGTGCTAGGAAAAAATTTTTAAAGTTAAATTCTTGCTGTGCCACTGTCACACTTGATGTGCCTCTGATCATTAGTCTGGTCCTAAGACACGGTCCAGAAATCCATTTCCCCCAGTAACGCTGACACTGAATCCAAAAGCTCCCTTAAGTTCATTGCAGCCACTTATAAATATGCATAGCACCTTTAAACTTGCCATTATCCTAATCAATCTAAGTGTTCCATTAACTTCGGAGTACGTGTACAATACTATCCTAGATAAAAGGTTATCTAAGTTATCCTAGATAACACTACTATCTAGATACATTATCCTAGATAAAATGGGGTGGAGGCCAATGACTTTGCCATGTAACCCTCCATAAAACCTTGCCTCAGCTTTTAGGGGTTTTAGACTGGGTAATCTTTACTACCCACAGTGAGATCCCAGGAATCCTCATACCTGGCATATCTTCTGAGCTGACTCTTCTCTTCAGTACTTAATTCCCTTTGTGCTCTTCTAAACTGTCAAGTGGCTCCAGCAGGACTTTGAAAATTCATCATTCCCTTGGAAGACAGAGCAGTCGTTGCCTTAATGCACCATCAACTGACAATGACACACTTTCACCTGAGGATAAGTGCAAGGTACTGATTGGCTGGAGACAGAACATGGCTGCCTATCCATTACTGAAAAAAATATCTTGACTAATTCATAGTGGTTAAACACAATGAAAGTTGTAAAGTGATGCCACCAAAGTATAGCTTTTTGCTTTGAAAACATGTTTGACATGAACAATATGATTCAGGGCCCAGAGGAGCCATCCCACATTGAAGGTAAGGAAGGGCGGTGGTAAGAAGATACCCCTCGTCTAAGGTAAGGAGCAGCAGCTGTGCTTTGCTGGAGCAGCGGTGAAGAGATACCACACACCTAAGGTAAAAGAAACCCAAGTAAGATGGTAGATGTTGCAAGAGGGCATCAGAGGGCCGACACACTGAAACCATACTCACAGAAAAAAACTAGTCAGTCTAATCACACTAGACCACAGCCTTGTCTAACTAAATGAAACCAAGCCATGCCCGTGGGGCAACCCAAGATGGGTGGATCACGGTGGAGAGGTCTGACAGAATGTGGTCCACTGGAGAAGGGAATGGCAAACCACTTCAGTATTTTTGCCTTGAGAGCCCCATGAACAGTATGAAAAGGCAAAATCAAAGGATATTGAAAGAGGAACTCCCCAGGTCAGTGGGTGCCCAATATGCTACTGGAGATCAGTGGAGAAATAACTCCAGAAAGAAGGAAGGAATGGAGCCAAAGCAAAAACAATACCCAGCTGTGGATGTGACTGGTGATAGAAGCAAGGTCCAATGCTGTAAAGAGCATATTGCATNTAAAGTCTGTCACTGTTTCCATTGTTTCCCCATCTATTTGCCATAAAGTAATGGGACCGGATGCCATGATGTTAGTTTTTGGAATATAAAGTTTTAAGCCAGTTTTTTCACTTTCTTCTTTCACTTTCATCAAGAGGCTCTTTAGATCCTCTCACTTTCTGCAATATTCCTAGTTGTTTTTATTCCTTAGAGATTGTAATCCAAATTGTTTTGCTATATAAGACACCCAAATTATTGTAATTGTAAAAATAATACAATATATGTTAGGCATGTCATATCGTTCGTGTAATTTCAGATGAAATTTTCTTTTTATTGCTCTTAAATGTTATGCTTGATGCATTTTTTTTAATTTATGAGTAACTAATAGTGATAAATTCTCAGTTAATTCAATGTACTTTTGCCAAATAACTTCTATTTTATTTAGTGCATCTATACTTAATAGTCTGTCTTTTTTAGTAGATTTTCATCTTTTCTATTCTTTTCAATGTCTATTAGTGGAATATAAAGAAATGACTAAGAATAATCATTTGCTATTAAAGTCCCAAATCATTTCCAAATAATTTCTTACTTTCAAAAAACCTCTGCAAAATGTATAAAGGATCTAAGGATAAAGGATCATACATAACATCTAAGTATTTCATTTTTTCCATACAACATAGAAAAAAAGATACAGTAGGTAGAAATTAAATGTACTTGTTCTGAACCTCATAATTATTATTTTATTATTGTTGGATATGTAGGGGAGAAAAATTTGCCACCCTTAAATATTTTTTTTTGGCATCAGGATTATTTTGAGTTTAAATCGAGACCCAAAGACTCCAGGAAGGAACTTTGACCTGACTCCAAACTGCTGAAAGAATTTATATGACAGACTGTTCCAAGAATAAAGCTATCATCAGAAACATTAGCAAAGAATAAGAAATAGGTGTGCTGGAGGAAATTCTAGGCAGGGCCTAGAGATCAGAGTTCACTCTGTGTCTCAAGATCTCTATAAGNAAACTGCTGAAAGAATTTATATGACAGACTGTTCCAAGAATAAAGCTATCATCAGAAACATTAGCAAAGAATAAGAAATAGGTGTGCTGGAGGAAATTCTAGGCAGGGCCTAGAGATCAGAGTTCACTCTGTGTCTCAAGATCTCTATAAGACACAGCAAGCCTTTGTTTACCAAGATTTTGCATTTCCATCTCCATGCAAATTGTCTTTTTTCCCTTTGAAGTCCCAAACCACGACTGCCTTCCACAACATCCTCTTTTACTTTTAGCTGAGGACAGTATGTAAGATGAGAGTTTCAGCCATTTCAGCAAGTTACTTGGGCTTCCCAGGTGGCGACAGTGGTAAAGAATCTGCTTGCCAATGCAGGAGACACACAGCTCAATCGCTGGGTGGGGAAGATCTGTTGGAGTAGGAAGTGGCAACCCACTCCAATATTCTTGCCTGGAGCAACCCATGAATAGAGAAGTGAGGAGCCTGACGGGCTACAGTTCACAGAGTTGCAAAAAGTCAGACATGACTGAAGCAATTTAGCATACATCCATGGCAAGTTAGTTTTTCTGGGACTTCCCTGATAGATCAGATGGTTGAGTCTGCCTGCAATGCTGGAGACCCAGGTTCTGTTGCGGGAATGGGAACCCTTCCAGGGCCCCAAAGTGGGNAGAGTTTCAGCCATTTCAGCAAGTTACTTGGGCTTCCCAGGTGGCGACAGTGGTAAAGAATCTGCTTGCCAATGCAGGAGACACACAGCTCAATCGCTGGGTGGGGAAGATCTGTTGGAGTAGGAAGTGGCAACCCACTCCAATATTCTTGCCTGGAGCAACCCATGAATAGAGAAGTGAGGAGCCTGACGGGCTACAGTTCACAGAGTTGCAAAAAGTCAGACATGACTGAAGCAATTTAGCATACATCCATGGCAAGTTAGTTTTTCTGGGACTTCCCTGATAGATCAGATGGTTGAGTCTGCCTGCAATGCTGGAGACCCAGGTTCTGTTGCGGGAATGGGAACCCTTCCAGGGCCCCAAAGTGGGCTTTTGTCTAGCCCTTGAAAACGAATTGTCCGAGGAGACACAAGTGTTGGGAAAGCAAGAGATTTTATTGGAAAGGGGCACCCAGGTAGAAAGCAGTAGGGTAAGGGAACCCAGGAGAACTGCTTGGGTTTTAGGGTGATGGGATTTGTTTCTGGATTGTCTTTAGCCAATCATTCTGAGGGCTTCCCTTGTAGCTCAGTTGGTAAAGAATTTGCCTGCAATGCAGGAGACCTGGTATCGATCCCTGGGTTGGGAAGACCCCCTGGAGAAGGAAATGGCAACCCACTCCTGTAGCCTTGCCTGGAAAATCTCATTGACAGAGGAATCTGGTGGGTTGCAGTCCATGGGGTTGAAAGAGTCGGGCACGACTGAGCGACCAACACATGCAATCATTCTGACTCAGAGTACTTCCTGGTGATGCATGCCTTGTTCAGCCAAGATGGATACCAGTGAGAATTCTGGGAGGTGCTTGGACATGTAGTGTCATATTTTGACCTTTCCTGAACTCTTGCAGTTGGTGGTGGCTTATTAGTTCTGTGATCCTTACCAGGACCTCCTATCTGAAAACAACTCATGCAAATGGTTACTATGGTGTCTGGCCAGGAGTAGGGCAGTTTCAGTCAGTGTGCTTGCCCTAGGAGTTTGATCCCTGGGTTGGGAAGTCACATACAGTCAGAGTGACTAAACTAATACTCCCTATATATACATGTTATTAAATTGTAGTTTGATTTTCTCCTGTTAAAAATGGGAATCCTAGATTTTCTTCATGAGGCCAAAGAATGAACTTCACAAACATGCAAACACTGTACAGTAGCAAGAGAATAGAATAGGATTTGTTAAAGATAAGGAAAGTACAAAGCTCTCAGCATAGATACTGAGAGGGGGTAAAAAGTCACCCAAAGGCAGAGATTACAGCAGTTTTATCTTTACTAGTATTAATCTGTACATTTTTTTGTTGCTTCTGTCCTTAAAATATGTAATTTTTAACTAATAAATTTAAATGTCAAGATGCTTAACCTTATATCTTTGTGGTTTCTCTTGATCCTCAGATTAAGTCTCCACCCTTTTTCAGGTCCCTGGTTATTTTACAATGGACCAGATGACTGGGTTTGGGATCACCAGTTGTCTTTCCTCGGGTATATAGAACAGAAGTTAATTAGAACACTTCACTGCATCTTTCCCAGTACTGATCATTTATCAGACCAAGGACACATCCCAAGAATTTAGAACAAAGTGTATAGCTCTAGGCTAATGGATCGAGATGTTTCTTGAAAATAAAACTGAGGCCCTATCAGTTCAGTTCAGTCCAGTTGTTCAGTCCTGTCCAACTCTTTGTGATCCCATGAACCACAGTACACTAGGCATCCCTGTCCATCACCAACTCCTGGAGTCCACATAAACCCATGTCCATTGAGTCGGGGATGCCATCCAACCATCTCATTCTCTGTCATTTCCTTCTCCTCTTGCCTTCAATCTTTCTAAGCATCAGCTTTTTTTCAAGAGTCAGCTCTTCACATCAGCTGCTCAAAGTATTGGAGTTTCACCCTCAGCATCAGTCCTTCTAATGTACACCCAGGGCAGATCTCCTTTAGGATGGACTGGTTGGATCTTCTTGCAGTCCAAGGGACTCTCAAGAGTGTTCTCCAACANAGATAGATGAAAGTGCTCACTGGCAAGCTGTCCTTTGACACTGAGGGATACTGGTAGAAGAGTAGCCAGGAGCACTTCTAAACATATGTGGGTGTGACGGCCAGATGGGTGGAGCCCTGAGATTCACTTTGACCTGTAGGCTGGTCCTTCCCCCCATATCCCAATGGGCACCTGCTCTGAGCCCCAGCCTTGACCACTCCACACCCACGTCACCCAACCCCAAGGTCAGGTTGATTCACCCCCTGCAGACAGAGGCTCACCCGAACCCCTCCAGATCCCTGTCCCCTTCACCTAACCTGTTAAGTGTGTCCTAAACCTTGGGAACCTCCAGGGACAGGGGCCACTCAGAGTGCTTCCTCTGGGGAGGTCCCAGACCCACCCACAGTGCCCGAGCTGGCCTTGGGGCTCCTGTCCACCGACTCCAGGCCTGAAATGCTGGGTCCAGAGCAACACTGGGTCAGGCAATGAGCACTCCCAGCGCCCGTCTGCCTTCAGGTCATTTTCACAATCACATACAAGACCCACAAGTTCCATGGGCTACCGCTGTTGAGCCCATGGTCTTACACCACATACTGAGGGAGCTAGTGGCCGACCGGCAGCCAGCCTGTTAGCCTGGACATGCTGCTGAGGCAGATGGAGCCACCCCCAGCAGTAGGGTGGGCGTGTTCCTCATGGGCACCAGGGTCACTCTTTCCCTGGGATATTCTGGCCACATGTCATAGGAGCAGGTGTCACTCAGACTTCAATAAAGTTGCTGTTGGCGCCTGCAAGGTGGCTATGGTCACAAGGTAAGGTCGACAGGAGCTGCCCCATGTGGGTGGGGGGGGGGAGAGGCTTGAGCACAGGGGTGGGATAGGGGAACCTCTAGGGATACTGGGAGCACTTCTCCACACAGCCACACAAGGACACACAGCTCACGTGAAAAAAATAAAGTCTTACACTCTGTCTCCATGAATTTTCCATGAAATGATTGGACCAGATGCCATGATTCCAGTTTTCTGAACATTGAGCTTTAAACCAACATTTTCACTCTCCTCTTTCATTTTCATCCAGAGGCTCTTTAGTTCTATTTCACTTTCTGCAATAAGGTTAGTGTCATATGTATATCTGTGGTTATTGACATTTCTCCCCACAATCTTGATTCCAGCTTGTTTTGTATCCAGGCAAGAGTTTCTAATGATGTACTATATATATAAGTTAAATAAGCTGGGTGATGATATATAGACTTGACATACTCCTTTACCTGTCAGAAACCAGTCTGTTGTTCAATGACAAATTATATCCGTTTCTTCCTCACTCGGATATAAATATCTCAAGAGACATCTCAGGTGGTCTGGTATTCCCNCCACAGGGGCTCCCCAGCACATCCTGCTCGCCATGCAGTTCTGGGACCTGGCAGCTCCTCAGACCCCTCCTGGCCTTGGCTCCAAGGCAGACCTTCACTGCAGCGTGGGAGCGAGTCACTGGTCCGAGGGCAGCTGCTGTTCCCAGTCTCTCCCAGCACCAAGGACACGGGGATCCCCTTTGCAGCTGGTTTCTACTCCAGCCCCTGTGGACACCTTCTTCCTGTCCTGCTGGAGACCTCACAGGGAGTCACATTCAGCCCTGAAGTCCCAACTCTGCCCTAACATGCTCTGTGACCCTGGACTCAATGCCTAACTCAGCCTGGCCCAGGAAGACACAGATATGTGCTAAAGAAGGAAGGGATAGCTGCAGCAGCCCTCACCCCGCCGTCAGCCCCATGGCCTGGCTCTGAAGCAGAATCTAGAAGCCTTGGCACCAGAATTCAGCCTCTCCTAACCTAGAGCCCATAACTGGGTGGGGCCTTAGCTCCGGCAGGGCCCCCTCCCAGCAACGCCAGCATCCCTGAGCCCAGGAATCCTGGGCGTGGGGAACAGGAATGGCCGAGCCACAGGCACCTCATCAGATGTGACAATCACCTGAGTGCATTGTGCTTGAGTGCGCCTTTCCAGCTGGGTGTGGCCTGGAGGCCTCTTTCTCTGCCCCCTGCTCCTGCTATTTGGCTCCAGCAGGGCTTGCTGGAGCCAGAGCAGGTGGCGTGCAGACCTGGGCTGTGGAGATGGTGGTGATTTGCAAGGCAGGGGGTAGGGGTGGGGAGTGCTCGTCAATAAGGAATCTCCAGGGCCAGTCTGTCCTAACTCAGGAAGACCTGGCTCCAAGGATGGGAGCCACACGCCACCCTCTTGAACCCTACAGGGCTTCCTGACCCCTGCTGGCAGCATCTAGAAAACATTTTAGTATCTAAAGTCATTGCCCTTTTCTAGACCTCAGTTTTTCCATCTTTGTGATGGGGCCGCAATTGCCATCCCATCAGAAAGTAGGCTGGAGTGGAGATTCAGGAGGAAAGTGAAATGAAGTTTGAGAGAACTCATGAATCCTGGCTTGCCCCATTCTGTGTGTCTCCTCCCCAGGGAAACCTGGGGTCTTTGCTGCCCCAGACTCCCTCACACTGCGCTGGCCTCACTCCTGGAGCCTCACGCTGCCTCCTCTCCCTCTCCCACAGCACTTACAGAACCCTGCCAACTTCCACAATGCCGCTACGGAGTTGCTGGACTGGTGTGGAGACCCGCGAGCCTTCCAGCGGCCCTTTGAGCAGAGCCTGATGGGCTGTTTGACGGTGAGTCTGTGTCCTCCAGGCCTGTGCCTGCACCCAGGGAGGATGGCTGGGGACTCGTGTGCTGGGCTGCGCTGGAGGGGAGGACCCGTCTGTATGTACCCCTGACAGGCATACACCTGCAGGGAATCTAGTCTGATGGGGAGACACATTTCTCAGGGTTACGTATGTTTTATACACTTGATGAGAAAGACATGATCCTACTTTGAAGAGTTCCAAACTTATGACCGTAAATGTTCCATCATACATAAGGCAGAGAGACTCCTGAAGGTTTTCAACCCTCTTTTTATCCATTCATTCATTCACTTTGGTAAACATCTGTTGAGCTCTTTTTACAGTCATCCATTCATCTGTTCATTCATACAAGTATTTATTGAACTTCTATTACATCCATCCATCTATCCAAATAAACACTGATCTCTCACTTATCATGCACAATCCCCTCTGCTAAGTCCTGGGAAACTGAAGATGGGAAACGCCTTGCCAAGCCTGATTCCCTCCTCAATGGGGAGATAGCTGTGGGAAGAGACGGCTGAGGAGATCATGATAAGGTGGAGGGAACACAGAGCAGGGAAGTGTTACCCACCTTGGTGGTGGGACAGGTTGCAGAAAATAGGAAAAGCGCCACTGATATGTCTGTAGGAGTCTGATAACCTGCACAAGCACATGAGGATAGCAAGAATGTCCTAAGCACATGGAGCAGAACATGCCAGTGCCCAGATGTGCGGCAGAATCCAGGAAACTGAAATTAACTCATCCTGGTAAGGGTCTAGGATCCAAGCTGGGCAGAGGCCAGGCCCAGAGCTAGCGGTTTGATTTGCCAAGCTTAGGAGCCCGCTGGCTGACAGCCACGTGAAAGGAGCCCAAAGGTTATGATTGTCCCCAGCCACGTGGCCTGTATCCATATATGTGAGGGCACCTCTGCGGCCAGTGGGGACAGCTGCTCAGACCGGCCAGAGTCAGCTTTGAAGGGCATGTGGGTAAACAGATTGCCGGGGAGCCCGGCTACCCCAACGCTTGGGGAGGAAGGGCCAAGACATACGCCTCGTCAGGCAGGAACAGTGGGTACAACCCAAGGCCACCATGTTTTCTGAAAAAACTTCCAGACAGGAGAGAGGCGAAAGGCCGTCCCTGCAGAGCACCTCCTCCATGTCCGACACTGAGCTTGGCCCCCTGGATGTGCCTTCTCCCTGGCTCCTCAGAGCAGACTGGTCCTGCCTTCATCCTCACTGTATAGAGGAGGGAGCTGAGAAGTGGGGGCTACCTTCCCAGGTTCACACAGCCAGTTAGAAGTGGACCTGGGATTCAGGGCAGGACCCATCCACCTCTAGAGGGGATATTCCTGGCCTTTAGGGATGCCAAGCAGGGATGCAGCCAAGACCTTCCCAAGGGGTCGCATTTGTCCGAAGCTGACCCCATCTGGCTCCCTCGGGGCCACTGGGCCAGACCAGGCGGCCGCCTGCACTTCCCAGCCCTCCTCATCCTCCAGCCCCTGGCTGCCCCTCCCCCACCC
>SJYV01000150.1:0-13786 GCA_006410875.1 Neotragus pygmaeus | reverse complement strand
TTATACAGAGTGAAGTAAGCCAGAAAGAAAAACACCAATACAGTGTACTAACGCATATATATGGAATTTTTACTTTTTTTGAAAAAAAAATCTGATAATATCAAGCAGAATATGAGATAACAGGGACTCATCCACTATTGGTTAGGGTGGCACCCTGATGCTGGGAAAGATTGAGGGCAGGGGGAGAAGGGGTTGACGGAGGATGAGATGACTGGATGGCATCACTGATTCAACAAACATGAGTTTGGGCAAACTCGGGGAAATAGTGAAGGACAGGGAAACCTGGCAAGCTGTAGTACATAGGGTCACAAAGAGACTTGATTTAGTGACTGAACAACAACAAAACAACCTTGGAAAACAATTTGGCACAATCTTGTAAAGATAAAATGGGAAGATATACATGCTGCATGATAAAGCATTTCTATTCCTAGTTGTATACTGAGGAATTCTTATACTGGGGTATCAGGAGATAATCTACAAAAGTCTTTGCACTGTTTGTAACAGTAAAAATAGAGTAATAAAACAACATTAATTAAAGAATGGGTGTATAAATTTTAGTATATTCACATGAAGAAACACATACAGCAGTGAAGATTATTCAACTGCAGCTATATACATCAGCACAGAAATAAAAACTGGACAAATGAACAGTATATTGTTTAAGGGGATAAACTTCAAGGGAATGATAAATGTAAAAATCAAAATGGTAGTTACTCTGAAGAGAGAGACAGTGGTGGTCCAGTGGTTAGGACTCAGTGCTCTCACTGAGGTGGCTCAGGTTTGATCCCTGGTTGGGGAACTAAGATCTTTTAATACATGTGGTGCAGACAAAAAGCAAAAATAAAAAATGAAGGGAAGGATACACAGAGGGCTTTAGAGATGGTAATTTTTTCTTTCTCAAATTGCGTAGTGAGAACACTGGTATTTGTTGTGTTACTGTTCTCTTAAATATTATTTTTTACCTATGCAAAATTTATTTTTAGAATTAGCAAAATTTAAATCAGAAAGAAAAATATTTTGACTTATTAATGAAGATGTTGTATAACTTGATACAACAAACCCTATGATTTCCAGCTATGTGTATATTATGTGCCTGGAGCTGCTTCAATCACTGCGAATTTAACAAAAAAAAGATCCCGCCTTTTTGGAACCTGTATTCTATCTGGAGAAGACAGAGGATAAATAAAATCACTTTCTAAATATTACAGTGTATGAGAAAGTAATGTGTATTACGGAGAGAAACAAAGGAGAATAGGAAATGTTTAGGAGGGGGAAGCAGAAAGGCCTCAGTGAGAAGGTGGCATTCAGCAAGGAGAGATATGGATGTAAGCCTTATAGCTATCTGGGGAAAGACTATTCCAGACAGAGGGAAGAGCAGAGGCTCTGAAGAGGGAGTGTGCCCAGTGGTTGGAGAGAATACAAGCCAGGGTGCCTGGAGTTGCATAACAAGGGCAAGGGAAATTCTGTTGACTCAAGGGCTTTGGCCTTTACTCTAGCTGACACTCTTCCCAGGTGGTGCTAGGGGTAAAGAACCTGCCTGCCAACTCAGGAGATATAAGAGATGCAGGTTTGATCCCTGGGTCAAGGAGATACCCTGGAAAAGGAAATGGCAACCCACTCCAGTACTCTTGCCTGGAGAATCCCATGGACAGAGGAGCCTGGTGGTCTACAGTCCAAAGGGTCACAAGGAGTCAGACATGACTGAGTGACTAAGCACACAAAGTTAGCTGAGATGGTGAGAGATTAGGGATTTAGAGGCAGAGGAAAGAAGTGATTTGTTTTTTTAAGTAGAATCTCTTTGCCTATTTAAACAGAATCTGTTTCCCTATTATTGTTTGACTGAAGGAGGCAAACAAAAGGAGACCAGTTTGGAGTGTATATTGATGACTTAGTAGAGAGTAATTAGTGGTATGGAACAGGGTGGTAATGTAGGATAGGTGCAAAGTGGTCATATTCTGGATTTATTTTGGAAGATTTATAACTGATCACATGTGGGATATGAAAGAAAAAGAAGAGGAGACCAACAGTATTCCACTTTTGTCTTGGCAACTGAAAGGATGGATTTATCATGCAATGAAGTAGAGATGACTGTAGGTAATCAGATTGGAAAGGAAATATCAGGAACTTGGTTTTGGAATGTTGAATTTCAAGATGCAATTTAGACATGAGAGTGGATATGTAACAGTAAGCAGGCAGATATATGAATCAAGAAGCCAGAGCAGAGATCTAAACTAGCCGCATACATTTGGAAGTCACTGAGACACAGAAGGTATTTAAAGCCATGAGATCATAAAGTTACTTAGAAGATGAATCTACATAAAGAGAAGGTCTATGAACTTCAGTTCAGTTCAGTCGCTGAGTCGTGTCCGACTCTTTGCGACCCCATGAATTGCAGCACGCCAGGACTCCCTGTTCATCACTATCTCTCGGAGTTCACTCAAACTCATGTCCATCGAGTCCGTGATGCCATCCAGTCATCTCATCCTCAGTCGTCCCCTTCTCCTCCTGCCCCCAATCCCTCTCAGCATCAGAGTCTTTTCCAATGAGTCAACTCTTTGCAAGAGGTGGCCAAAGTACTGGAGTTTCAGCTTTAGCATCATTCCTTCCAAAGAAATCCCAAGGTTGATCTCCTTCAGAATGGACTGGTTGGCTCTCCTTGCAGTCCAAGGGACTCTCAAGAGTCTTCTCCAACACCACAGTTCAAAAGCATCAATTCTTCGGCACTCAGCCTTCTTCACAGTCCAACTCTCACATCCATACATGACCACAGGAAAAANTTTCAGCTTTAGCATCATTCCTTCCAAAGAAATCCCAGGGTTGATCTCCTTCAGAATGGACTGGTTGGCTCTCCTTGCAGTCCAAGGGACTCTCAAGAGTCCTCTCCAACACCACAGTTCAAAAGCATCAATTCTTCGGCACTCAGCCTTCTTCACAGTCCAACTCTCCCATCCATACATGACCACTGGAAAAACCATAGCCTTGACTAGACGGACCTTTGTTGGCAAAGTAATGTCTCTGCTGTTCAATATGCTATCCAGGTTGGTCATAACTTTTCTTCTATCAAACACTATGAAAAATAAAAGAAATATGATAATTTTCTTACAAAAAGAAAATGATAATTCTCTAGCAACCAAACTTAAAGACACCGAATATTGGTACCTAAGAGATAGGGAATTCAAAATAGCTGTTATGAAGAAATTTAAACAGCTACCAGAAAACTCAGGCAATTTAATGGATTCAAGAATAAAATTGTTGAACAGGAATTCTTTCCCAAAGAAATAGAAGTTATAAAAAAGAACCAAATGAAGATTCTGGAACTGAGGAATTCAATGAATGAAATGCAGCATGTATTGGAGAGCACAGGTAACAGGGCAGATCAGATGGAAGAAAGAATCAGCGATGATTCAGCTGGGAGAGGATTAGGTTTCCAAAAAGTGAAGAAGCGCTACAAGATTTATCAAATTTGATTGGAAATATAGATAAAAGTATAGATGGTTTACCAGAAGAAGAAAGGGAGAAGGACCCAGAAAGTTTATTTGAAGACAAGAAATTTCCAAACCTGGGGAAAGAATTGGACATCCATAAAGTTAATAAAACACCTGTTTTCTCAATGCAAAAAGACCTTTTCTAAGATGCATTACAATGAAATTGTCAAAAAGTAGTGATAAAGAAAATTACCTACAAAGGATCACATTAGAGTAGCAGTGAATTTCTCAGAAGAAATTCTGCTGAGGCCAGGAGAGAGTGGAATAACATATTCAAAGTGTCGAAAGAGGAAAAGCTGCCAACCAAGAATACTACATCTGGCATAGTTGTCCTTTATGCATGAAGAAGAAATAAAGGCTTTTTAAAAGACAAACAAAAGCTGAGGGAGCACACCACCACTAGATCTGCTGAAGGGAGTTCTTTAGTTTGAAATGAAATGATGCGAGTGACATAAAAACAGAGGACAGTACACAACATTCTGGAATAGGTGAAAAAAAGTCAAAGTTAGAAAATTGTAACTATATTAGAATGGTATTTTAACCACTTCATTATAGTAAAAAATTACCTAATAGATAAATAGTAAAGCAAATTATAAACTCATTAAAAGTAAAACATTGTAGAGACTTCCCTGTTGGCCCAGTAGTTAAGACTGTAGGGGGCACGAGACAAGGAACTGTAGTGTTGGCACAGTGAAATAAACAAACAAAAACTTCAGAATAGACCGAAGAATGAAACATAAAGGAGACTGGTAAAAAATTATTTTTTCATACGTGAAAATAAATTTCAGAACTAAATGTTGAAAAATTTTGAAGTATGAAAAGGAAAAAATTATGCTAAATGTTGCTTTTTGTTAAATGTAAAAATACAGATTTTATAAACACAAAGAGTAAAACTATACATTAAAAATGATATAGCCAGACTATAAATCACCAGAAAGGCAGAGATTTTGTCCTAGTCAGTGCTTAATCTCCAGAACTTCAAATAGTATCTGGTACACTGTAGAATTGTAAGCAATTTACTTTTTCCAAATGAAATCATTTGAGTCCATTCCTTTAGATCAAACATATGCTTTACATTTAAAAAATGGTTTAAAATGTCTACAATTTCTGCCCCCAAAGCCAGCTGAATTGTGATAGGGATTGCATGAAACCTATTGATCAATTTGGGAGGTATTTCCATCTTAGTTTAGCATTAAGTCTTCTCATCAGTGAACATGGGATGCTTTTCAAATTTATGAAGCATTCTATATTTTTGTATTACTCAGCCATATAAAGGATTTCCCAGGTAATGCTATTGGTAAAGAATCTGCCTGCCAGTGCAGGAGATATAAGAGATGCAGGTTTGATCCCTGGGTCAAGAAGATCCCCGAATGGATAGCATGGCAATGCACTCCAGTATACTTGCCTGGAGAATCCCATGGACAGAGGAGCCTGGTGGGTTACAGTTCACAGAGTCACAAACACAGCTAAAGTGACTTAACACACATGTGCGATCCCTTAAAGAGGAACACATTTGATTCAGTTCTAATTAGGTGGATGAATCTAGAGCATATTACACAGAGTAAAGTAAGTCAGAAAGAGAAAAACAAATTATCATATATTAATGTGAATATGTGGAATCTAGAAAGATGGTACTGATGCATCTATTTGCTGGCANGCTGAAGCCTGTCTTGGAGAATTTTGAGCATTACTTTACTAGCATGTGAGATGAGTGCAATTGTGCGGTATTAGTCCCAGGAATCCCAGTATTGAGAATTGAAGAATTAAGGATTAACATACAACAGAGTCTCAAAACGGCTGGTCCAAGAGGGGGAAACCATGATCTGATACCATAGCAGTACTGCTGCTGCTGCTGCTGTCACTTCAGTTGTGTCCAACTCTGTGTGACCCCATAGATGGCATCCCGCCATCCCCCGTCCCTGGGGTTCTCCAGACAAGGACACTGGAGTACTAGTTACCTTGAAAAAAGTCACTTCACTGGAAAAATGGGAATGAAAGCTTGATTGAAATGGGTTCATGAGAAAATAGAAGAAGAATTGTAGCAAACAGTGTAAACATTTTGAGTTTATACTCCTTGCTCTAAAGGGGGAAATAAATGTTTTATGTAGAGGGGGAAGTGGGGTCAAGTTCAGTTTAGTCGCTCAGTCATATCTGGCTCTTTGCAACCCCATGAACCGCAGCACGCCAGGCTTCCCTGTCCATCACCAACTCCTGGAGTCCACCCNGTTAAATAAGCAGGGTGACAATATACAACCTTGACATACTCCTTTTCCTATTTGGAACCAGTCTGTTGTTCCATGTCTAGTTCGAACTGTTGCTTCCTGACCTGCATACAGATTTCTCAAGAGGCAGGTTAGGTGGTCTGGGATTCCCATCTCTTTCAGAATTTTCCACAGTTTATTGTGATCCACACAGTCAAAGGCTTTGGCATAGTCAATAAAGCAGAAATAGATGTTTTTTCTGGAACTCTCTTGCTTTTTCCATGATCCAGCAGATGTTGGAAATTTGATCTCTGGTTCCTCTGCCTTTTCTAAAACCAGCTTGAACATCAAGGAGTTCACGGTTCACGTATTGCTGAAGCCTGTCTTGGAGAATTTTGAGCATTACTTTACTAGCATGTGAGATGAGTGCAATTGTGCGGTATTAGTCCCAGGAATCCCAGTATTGAGAATTGAAGAATTAAGGATTAACATACAACAGAGTCTCAAAACGGCTGGTCCAAGAGGGGGAAACCATGATCTGATACCATAGCAGTACTGCTGCTGCTGCTGCTGTCACTTCAGTTGTGTCCAACTCTGTGTGACCCCATAGATGGCATCCCGCCATCCCCCGTCCCTGGGGTTCTCAGGACAAGGACACTGGAGTACTAGTTACCTTGAAAAAAGTCACTTCACTGGAAAAATGGGAATGAAAGCTTGATTGAAATGGGTTCATGAGAAAATAGAAGAAGAATTGTAGCAAACAGTGTAAACATTTTGAGTTTATACTCCTTGCTCTAAAGGGGGAAATAAATGTTTTATGTAGAGGGGGAAGTGGGGTCAAGTTCAGTTTAGTCGCTCAGTCATATCTGGCTCTTTGCAACCCCATGAACCGCAGCACGCCAGGCTTCCCTGTCCATCACCAACTCCTGGAGTCCACCCAAACCCATGTCCATTGAGTTGGTGATGCCATCCAACCATCTCATCCTCTGTCATCCCTTTCTCCTCCTACCCTCAATCTTTTCCAGCATCAGGGTCGTGGGGTCAAGAGAAGTCTTTTTAAAAAAAAAAGGCAGCATGTTTGTATGCTGATGGCAGTGATCCAAAACAGAGTGAAAAATCTGTGGAAGAGATAAGGCTAGAATTAAGTCCTTGAGTAGACAAGAGTAGAATGGGATCTAATTCACAAGAGAGGAATTGTCCCTAGAAAGAAATGTAGGCATTCTATAGACTTTGCAGGGAAGAGAGAGTATATGGATATAGGTGCTTCTATTTTTCCAGTAGTCATGTATGGATGTGAGAGTTGGACTGTGAAGAAGGCTGAGAGCTGAAGAATTGATGGTTTTGAACTGTGGTGTTGGAGAAGACTCTTGAGAGTCCCTTGGACTGCAAGGAGATCCAACTAGTCCATTCTGAAGGAGATCAGCCCTGGGATTTCTTTGGAAGGAATGATGCTAAAGCTGAAACACCAGTACTTTGGCCACCTCTTGCAAAGAGCTGACTCATTGAAAAAGACTCTGATGCTGAGAGGGATTGGGGGCAGGAGGAGAAGGGGACAACAGAGGATGAGATGGCTGGATGGCATCACTGACTCGATGGACGTGAATCTGAGTGAACTCCGGGAGTTGGTGATGGACAGGGAGTCCTGGCGTGCTGCAGTTCATGGGGTCACAAAGAGTCGGACACGACTGAACGACTGAACTGAACTGATGCCATAGAAATGGTAGCAGAACCTTGTGGAAGTTCTCACCTGATTGTTCGCATTTTCTCTGTGAAATATGAAACTTGGTAATCAGTTGAGTGAAGATGGTGGAAGAAAGTGTTCGAGGTTTGAAGGAAGTGGAGGAATTGTGAAATAATTATCTAAGAGCATGGGAAATGCATGAAAGGACTAAGGAACTATATTATGATTGCAGCATGATTCACTTTGAGGTTCGTAGTCATGAATTCAAATAAGAGTAGTTATTTTAGTAGGTATTATTGATCCTTTGCTCAGATTTTCTTGGATTGCTTTTTACTGTTTCCATGTATACCCTGCTTTGGTGGCTTCTGCTTCCAATAGCCAACACATATGGCTCTTTTACAGACTGTCCTTGCCTTCTGGAGCCTCTTTTGCCCTGAATGTTGTAGTGCCCAAGATGGCTCTTAACCAATGACTCATGGGTTCAGGTGTATGAAATTCCCACTATTTTTGCTTTAGAGATAAGACAACTCTCAGGTGTACCTTACACTATTGAGTCCCCTCCTTACCATGAAATCAAGCTGAAGTTACCCTCTAAGGAATTTTGTCTCAGATCATAATTTTGCTTAGCATTTTCCCCTTCCCTGACTTGCTTCTCTCAATTCCTATTGGTTTCCTAAGCATTTCCTTACTAAGTTGCTTGCACACAAATCTCTCAGGATCTGTTTCTAGAGGACTTAACCTAAACAATTATTATGGCTATGTGTTTCTTTCTCCAGCTACATTCAGGCAAACAGTTGGATTTAACCAGGATGGGGGACTCCAAGCAAATAACATGAAATGAGAGAGGGCAAGTGTATTAAAGATGTATTCAAGGGAGTAGTTATGTAACTGAGCATCGAATTTAAGCTCGTTAAGGACGGATATCATAGGGAAAGGGGGGAATCAAAGGCCATAATAAGGTAGTATGATTAATGGTTGGTGGGTAGGTCCAGGGATCAAAGAATTGTTGAAATTGAGGTACTAGGTGTGTGAGTGAAAAGAGGCTATGATCAGAGTTGCTGCTGCTGCTAAGTCGCTTCAGTTGTGTCTGACTCTGTGCGACCCCATAGACGGCAGCCCACCAGNTTTCAGCACTGGCTCTATTGACATTTGAGGATAATTCTTCATTGCAGGAGCTATCCTGTGCACTGTCGAATGTTTTCAGCATTCCTCATCTCTATCCACACAGTGCCAAGAACAAGGGGTAGAGTGGATAGAGGTGAGGCGGGGAGGAAGGCAGGGACTAAATGAGGCAGGATCTTTCAGGGCATATTAAGGATTTAACCTTATATTCTGAAAGTGCCAGGAAGCTACCAAAAGGCATTGCTGCTGCTGCTAAGTCACTTCAGTCGTGCCTGACTCTGTGCAACCCCATAGACAGCAGCCCAACAGGCTCCACCATCATTAAGTAGAGGTTAATCTTAGCTGTGATCTGCAAAAAGAAAAGGAGACGCCTAGGAGGAAAAACATGGGCACCAGTTATTGCAGTAGAGCAGGTGATAAATTATGGTGTTTCAGCTGGGGTGGTGGCGGTAGAAGCAGATAGAAATGGATGTGTGTGAGCATTACTTAAAGTGTTAAACTAGATAGAACGTAGTGCTGGAGTTAGATATGGGGGTGAGGAAAGGAAGATACAGGATGATTCAGGTTTCTGATTTGCTTGTTTCAGTGTATGATATTACCTCTCAGGAATTGGGGAGCACTGGAAAAGTATCAGATTGTAGAGGGAGAATCAGGTTCCAATATGTTTGAGGCCCATGTCAGTTATCCAAGTTGAAATGTCAAGTGGACAGAAAGAGGTACAAGAACGGTGCTTAGGGGAGAAGACAGGGTTGGAGATAATAACTGGAGCCATGGGTGTGATAGGCTCACCTTGAGGGACTCTGACACTCACTGGTAGGATAGAGATCCTTGAGTCAGGGTAGGGAGGATTCCAAGAGAGGGCTCTGTTCCTTAGCTCCCAGCAGGACTTTTTGAGAGAGAGGGCTGAGGGCTGGATAAGCAGTGATATACGCTGTTGGAAGAAGATGAAAGATGAAGACCTAAAGATTGTCTGTTGTATCTAGTAACATGGAGGCCATTGGTGACCTCAGCAAGAACCGTTTTAGAAGTGGTTTGTTTTGGGGTCAGAAGACTGATTGGAAAGGCCTGGAGAGCTTATGGGGGAAGACATGGTACAGAGTTGTTCCTCCTGGAGACATCTGGCTGTGGAGGAAGGAGAAGATAACTGAAGAGGGAAATGAGGACCAAGGAGAGTTCTTCTTTGGATTGAAAGACACTTTGGTGTGTTTACATGGTTTACAGGGGAAGGGAGCAGAGGTTTAGAAACACAGGAGAGATGAAGATGGAGGTAGAGAGAGAAAGAAATTAGAAATGGATAGTGTAAAGTTCCTGAAAAAGCAGGAGGGCGTGGAAGCCAGGCCCATGAGCCTCAGAAAGGAGGAGGGCCCCTCTGCTGTTATAGAGAGAAGAGCAGGAGGGACACGCGTGTAGGTGGACTTGAGGGGCTGTGGCAGGAAGTTGATAGCATTTCTGTTTGAATCCTTTATAGTTATTGTGAGGGCTTCCCAGGTGACACTAGCGATAAAGAATCTGCTTGTCAATGCACAAGATGCAAGAGACAAGGGTTCAGTCCCTGGGTCGGAAAGATCCCCTGGAGGAGGAAGGGGCAACTCACTCTAGTACTCTTGCCTGGAGAATCCCATGGACAGAGGAGCTTGGCAGGCTATGGTCCAAGGCATTGCAAAGAGCTGGACACAACTGAGTAACACACATTGTATACCACATAGTTACGTAAAGCAGGAAATTCGGGGTCTGTACAAAGGATGGGGGAGATTTTCTGCTGTTAACTATATTGAGGAAATGCTGTCTAAAAGTCAGGCAATTATCTTCACCAGTGGACGTTTCAGGGCCATTTTCACTGTAGTGTCCAAGAGGAGAATAAACAGCATTTTCCATTGGACCACAGAGATTTTTATGTGCACAGTACCTTACAAAATGTTCTAGAAAACACTGACCAGAATCAGTATCTTCATTTTATGATAGAAGAGCTTAAAACCCAAAGATGGGAATGGGCTTGTAGAAAATCTCTTGGTCAGATGAGTAGGCACGCGGGATGTGTGCACAGGGAACTCCCTGGGCTTTCACTTCTGTGAGCACACCCCTCTCATTCACGATGCTACTGTGAGACCTGGACCCCCTGCCATACTGGGACACTCTGGTTCTACTTGGAAATATGAGATAGAGAGATGCCATTTAACTTTGATAAGGGAAATGCAAGGATACAAGGCAGGGCTTGAATTTATTGGCTCTGAGTTCAACCTGCCTGGAGTCCATATAGAACTAGCTATGTGTTCTGGAGAAAGTTAACTTGACTTCTCTATGTCTCAGTTCTTCATCTGTATAAAAGGATAAGTTACAGCATCCTTACTATAAAGTATGGTGGTAACAATTAAATAAAATAATACTTATAAAGAGCTTAGAATAATGTCTGACTCAAGTAAGTGAATAGCGCACACGGGCATGCATGTTAAGTCAATTCCATCATGTCCAGCTTTTTTGTGACCCATGGACTGCAGCCTGCCAGGCTCCTCTTTCCATGGGATTTTCCAGGCAAGAATACTGGAGCAACTATTGGCTGTTGCTGGGAGGGGCAACCATGTTCCCTCCCTTAAACAGGGCAGCAGATAAAACTACTCTGGCAAAGCAAAGAAAGATAAATAGATGTGTCTAGCAAGGTAGAGAAGAAAAATAGAGAAAGAATAGTCTTTCCAGAAGCCCAAATCTGTCTTTGTGACCCATGAGACACCCGTGTCTCTCTGATAAATTCCCCTATTAATTTAAACTAGCTCAATGACTTACAAACTAAGAGACAGAATGTGTACAGTGGCTGAGGCAGGATTCAAACCTTAGTCTTCGGGTTTCTAATCCTGTACTCTGATTATTCTCATATGCAGTTTGTTTAAGACCTGGGTGTAACTCAGCGAGAAAAGTCTCCCAGAGGACGAAAGCAGACCCTTGCAACCAGCAGCAGATTGTGTCTGAGATCAAATTAAATGTTGCTGGTTTCAAAAGAGGCAGACTTTGACCTTCCAGCTGCTTCAGCCTGTGTGTGATTGAAGAAATTAAAGATGTCACAGAAACTCAGGATATCAAGGACTTAGAAATTATTTCAGCCTCTTGTTTAAGATTTTCAACTCAGTGGTTAGTGCATGACATCATCTAGAAACTGATGGGTAATTTTGGTCTGTTGCGGGTTCTGAGTTAGCCATGAATGTCCATAACCCCACACCTTGGCTTGCACACTTCTCCCTGCCTGGAATGTTCTTCTTTCCCTTTTCTGTCTGTGAAGGGCCTTCTCTGGTGGATCTCAAATTCCTGAGGGCTGGAGAATCACCTGGAGGTGTTTGTTAAGCTGCCATTTCTCTGGTCCCTCCTGGGATTCTGACTCAATCAGCCTGGGATGGGACCCAGGAACCTGCCTGGAGACAAGCGCCCTAAATAATCCAGATGTTGAAAATTCAGGCATAACTTGAATAATGCTCCAGGCTCTTTTATTCAGACTTTTTGCAAGAATTCGCACAATTGAGGAACATACGGAGTGGGACTTCTAAAAACAATTCTGATGTGGGGACTAGTTTGTTTTTTGTTTTTTCTTTTTACCATGGGCTCAGTATCCTGGTCTGTAAATAAAGTTAATCATAGAGACATTTCTCTCTTGAGGTTGTCTTGCAGCTCAAATGAGCTCATTGCAAAACAAGGCAGTTTGTTAGCTGTGACGTCAGTGGCAGTAATTATTTTGCATCAACACACAAATCTCTCTGGTAATCTAACATTTCAGTTTTCAGTGAAAGGCCACTGAGGCAGAAACATGGCTTATTTGCCACCATATCCCCTGACTTAGCTCAGAGCCTAGTGTGTAACAGCAGGCTTCGTTTTTGTTGATAAGGACCCAATATTCTTAAGCTTTTGAATGCAAATGAGTCATCACCCAACATGCTGATTGGCTGAGACCAGTTCTCTTTGGTCGAATACGGAATAATGAAGAGGAAAAAACTGGCTATTAATGCAGAGAAGCTGGGAAAAGGCAGTGAATAGCAGCACAGAAATAGCCTCAATAATTATAAGTCTTGCAAACCCCATTGCGACGTACTTTATGAGTCAAAAATGAAGTGTTTGTGACATGAAGTGAATCATGAAATGAATGGTGAATAAGAGAAGCAATCTTACTTATTTTACGTGCTCTGTCAGAAGTAATGGATTTGTCTGTATCCAACATAAAATATGTATCTAATACATCTTTACCTAGTATATGTCATATATGTAAAATAACATATCTAATATAAAATAGAATTCTTTCTGTAAAAATATCATGATAATTCAGTATTAAGCTGGCTCTACCACCACATTAATAATGAAAAAAAAAAAGCTACAAGACTCTTAAGTAAGTTTGCATGTATTGATCAGCCCCTTTCTCTTTGGGAATATGTGGTTAGCATCTTTCTTTGACTTTAGAATTGGAGGGATGGGAATAAGAAGACCATATTTTTCCACTTATCTTCTAAAGCAGCCTCTCAGTATTGTGATATGCTAATCCAGTGTTCTTGCCTGGAGAATCCCAGGGAAGGGGGAGCCTGGTGGGCTGCCATCTATGAGGTCGCACGGAGTCAGACACGACTGAAGCGACTTAGCAGCAGCAGCAGCAGCAGTCTCATACATAGCTGCTTGTGTTATATAGCAAAATGTTTATATTTTAATACTCATATTATCTGTAAATGTTTCTAATATTTTTATTGGGAGGGGGAATGGAAAGTGTTTCTTTGGTGTATTGGTACCCTGATTCTGGAACAACACTGAGGTAGATACACTTAGGTTGCCATCTCTACTGATATGCTAAGGCATGTTGAAGGTATTGTGTTTCAATAAATAAATCTCTTCTTCCACTTATAATTTTGAAACAACTGGGAGCACCTCATAAGAGACAGGTCAAGAAGGTCCTGATGTTTCCTCCATGATTGATAAACCAAGAACATGGCTCTAAACCATGGCCAAGTGGGCTTGTCATGATTTCTCTTACAAATGAGGTGGCCAAGACTGCTAGTGCTCTAATATAAATTCATCTTTTTTTAGTAAAAGAATTCCCATACTCTAGAAGTGATGCTGTGACAGTTCTAAGACTAACCTTCAGAAGGCTTGGATCCTTCCACTTTTGTACTCTTAGGAGCCCTGTGGTTTAGTCACTAAGTTGTGTCTGACTCTTTGGGACCACATGGATTGAAGCCTGCCAGCCTCCTTTGTCTATGGGATTTCTGAGGCAAGAATACTGGAGTGGGTTGCCATTTCCTTCTCCAGGGAATCTTCCTGACCCAGGGATTGAACCC
>SJYV01000147.1:6327-21320 GCA_006410875.1 Neotragus pygmaeus | reverse complement strand
GTAGCCTACCAGGCTCCTCCGTCCATGGGATTCTCCAGACAAGAATACTGGAGTGGGTTGCCATTTCCTCCTCCCAGGGATATTCCCAACCCAGGGATCTAACCTGGGTCTCCCACATTGGAGGCAGACGTTTTAACCTCTGAGCCACCAGGTAGGAAACCCACCAGGGCCCATGACTGGGGGATCCCAATCTATCATTTTAGAAAAGTGCCCAAGCTGTACAGTTGTTACACTGTTAGGTGGTTCTAAGCAGTTGATCTTAGATCTCAGGCTCATATAAAACCTTCCACACTCTGAATCACTAAATTTTAGTTTTGTCTCTGGAATGATTTTCATACTCCATCCTCCAATCTCACTTCCCTAGAGATATGATCAGAAAGGGAGATTTGGGACATGTTGAATTAAAACAGTTCACATTTCTAAACTATGTGATGTGATATAATTTTTGAAAATTATCTTGGTCTTGTCTAAATATTGCATTCACAATAGCCATTCTGCTACTGTTGAGTTTTCAACAACTTAGCCAAGCAAACCCGGAGCATGTCAATTTTCCATATATTCTTTTGGGAGATTTATGTTATTAGAAGAATATACTTGATGATTAGATAATGCAAAACAGAAGTCATCAGGTCAGCATTTCCTCCAAATATGATTTGTAAATCACTAGACTGAAAAGCAGCTCTGCTGGAGTGATTCTGTTGGAAGATGAGTGCAAGCTCGTATATTCATATATCTTAGAGGTCTTAAAGTCCTGCCTTTACTGTGGTGTTTAACCCAAAATTTCCAAACAGCATTTGACAGCAGCAGTCATTGCCCTTCCCCCATATTTTAAGAATTTTAATTTTAGGTCAATCAGAAAAATAAGCAAAGATAGCATTGAGTTAGTTGTCAGTCATTCCAAGAGTAATACATCAGTGCAAGTTACATAAACTTCTCTGAACTTAACTCTGTCCTTTTAAATCAGTGGCAAAACTAATACCCATCTGATGTTTATGATGTAGACAAAATGATTAATTCTGAGATACAGTTTAGCTAGCAGTAGTGATAGTGTTTTAGTTAATGACCAAGCAGAAGCATAAGATTATGACTAAATTTGAACTAAAACATAATAAACAGGCTCTTAATNATTTTAATTTTAGGTCAATCAGAAAAATAAGCAAAGATAGCATTGAGTTAGTTGTCAGTCATTCCAAGAGTAATACATCAGTGCAAGTTACATAAACTTCTCTGAACTTAACTCTGTCCTTTTAAATCAGTGGCAAAACTAATACCCATCTGATGTTTATGATGTAGACAAAATGATTAATTCTGAGATACAGTTTAGCTAGCAGTAGTGATAGTGTTTTAGTTAATGACCAAGCAGAAGCATAAGATTATGACTAAATTTGAACTAAAACATAATAAACAGGCTCTTAATGAATGGCAACCCACTCCAGTACTCTTGCCTGGAGAATCCCATGGAGGGAGGAGCCTGGTAGGCTACAGTCCATGGGGTCGCAAAGAGTCGGACACGACTGAGCGACTTACCTTACCTTACCTTAATAATTATAAATCACATATGATATTTTCTTTGAAAATTCTATTTAAGTCAAGCAATCAACATTTCTGTTTCCTTGTCTGAGAGTTTCACCTTTGACTTACATTCAGAGAAGGGCAAAGTCTCTAAAAGGACTTAACTCTGGGAGGATAAAGTGATTGGATTTGAGTTCCTCTGTGTGTTCCCTACTTACCAAATCTCCATGTTTTGCTGTCTCTTCTATACTACTGTTCTACTGCTATATTATGTTCTAATTGACACACAGGATAATTCTGGGTGATTTGCAGATGTATTATGAACATTTCAAATAGCGAAGTCTATATTTAACATATACTGGAAAATCTATAGCTAGCAGAACAAAACCATGATTTTATCAATATTCTAGTTCAAAGGAGATTAACTTTAAAGAAAAAAAGAGGAGAGAGAAAGCAAAGTTAAAGGAAAAATCACAGATATTCAAAAATTGTAAAGATAGAATGCAACTGATTGAAACTGAGAAAATATTATTTTACACGTCATGAAGCAAGTCACTATTGTATCAATTAAAAGAGATTAAAAATAAACAAATCTTACAGAAGGAAGATAAAGTGCCCAAGGCTTACCAGTAATTTGCTCATCTGAAATTCAAACTCGGGCTTTCTGGTTCCGAAGCCTGTATATTTAAATACTTCACCACTTTGAGAATCTTCTCACCTATGCTTTTTCTAAAGCCTTATATAAAACAAAACCATGCTTTATCCAAGCATCTCTTCCTCATCCTCCTGAACTATCTTAAAGCCCACTAACACTGAGCTTCCAGTTTCAGATTCCCCAAAACACTACTAAGCTTCAATCTTTTCACCCGTGTCTATGATTTATCTACTGTTAGCCAAGGAATTTGCAAGGGGCTTGAAGTCAAATGGATAAGAAATACATACAGTCAGTGTCTACATTCATGGATTTTATAATCTTTTGAAAAAAAAAACAGATATAAAGTTTTTTTTCTTTTCTAAACATCTAATGAAAGGCTGAAATATGAGCTACAGTATAGTTACATGTTTTTAAGAGACAAGAGATGGGGAGGAAGAGAGATCATGAAAAAAGTCACCGAAGAAGTGATGTTTAATCTGACATTGAACAAAGAGAAAGAGTTAATTAAATGAACTGGAATGAGGTAAGGAGTACCCACCAGAGGAAAAGCTTATACAAAGAATCTATAAGCGTCACAAAGAGAATTCGAACAAAAGAAATAAAGCCCATATTGTTGAAGTACAGAGAGAGAGTTAGAGAGAGTTAGAGGGTGGTTCAGGGGCGACCTAGGAGGAAGTAGGGGCAACTTATGTGGAGGCTTTCTTCGGTTTACATCATTATTTTCTATTCTGCATGCATACATCTTATGGATTCCTAATGGCAAAAGTTCTAAAAACATACATTTAAATAGCAATTTACTCATCTCCTCCATGGAAACCACCACAATACTAGACACCAGTAGGATTAAATGAGTTGATATTAAAAGTAAATTATGACACTACAACGGGATATAAATCAGAAGGGTCTGTATGAAAATACAGGGTCTGTATTAAAATTTTGAATGGTGCCATTACCAGACAGTTTTCCAGGAAACACAGCCCTGGCTTTCAAACAGGAAGATGCCTGACCGACAGTTACCACATCGACCGGGCATCAGCGGATATTCACGTCCTGAGCACGGTGATGTCAGCACAGCAGAGGGTTTCTCCCAGCCACGCAATCGTGCTGCGAAAGAGGCATCATGGCTTCACCCTGCATGCTGTTTCCACCTTCATTCATGTTAAATAAAAAAAGGACGTCAAATCCAGAACATAACGTGTTCCACCAACTTCAGCTTTTGGTAGACGTTAGAAAACATACAGAACAACTTTCTGTGCCCTTTTTTTTTTTTGCAATACATAAGCTTATATAATCAGTTTTGACTCTAAGTACATTACCACAACTAATAAAACTCATAGATCTTCACATCATTTTCCCATGAACATTAATGTCTTAAGTTTGAGCATCTTGCATAACAGTTTCTTCTAAATACACAATCCAGGTAATTCTAATCATTAATTCCTTGTAATAGCAAAAAGCTAATTGGCAATGATCCAAAATTATGCTTATGTGTGGAGTATTAAAAGACTGATTTCAAGTTCTACTGGTGATTTGTGTAAGTAAAAATTGTACATTACTTACAATGTCTAGCTATATTATATGGTTAATACCATTCAAATTCTGTCTCTGAATTTTGCTTTGAATTCTTAAGTCTATAAATAAAGTTACTGCCTAAATATATTTTTACTGCCATTAGGAAAAATAGTTCTGTGATTCTTAAATACAGTTCTATGAGCATAATTTTATTTTAATTCCAAATGTTTATTATGTAATTCCTGTGTTCTGGTCCATATCCAATCTGAGTTCCTACAGTGAATATTTTATAATTACAATCAGAAATAAATATCTAGGGAAAATATCTTTCATTGAAAACTCACTCAGACAAATAATAACTGATAGTATTCATTGTATATTAAGATTCATCCATACATATATATATATAAACGTTATATTTTCCACATTATTAGTTTCCATAAAAAGTAAGGAAATGTAGTTGAATCTAAAATAAAGTTTAACTTTCTTTTTTTTTTTTTCCTGTAGGTAATTTTCTCTCTGATTTGGGAGCTCGTGTACACCTGTGGTGTATTCATGTCGATGTATGGCAAAGCCAATAGAGTATTGTAAAGTAAAATAAAGTAAAAAAATAAAAATAAAATATAAATTTATTTATTTTATTTGGAGGCTAATTACTTTACAATATTTTATTGGTTTTGCCATACATTGACGTGAATCCACCACAGGTATACATATGTTCCCCATCCTGAACCCCCCTTCCACCTCCCCCCCACCACATACCATCCCTCTGGGTCATCCCAGTGCACCAGCCCCGAGCATCCTGTATCATTTAAAATGTTTAGTAAATGGGCAAAAAAAAATCCTTCATTCATCAAAATGCTAGTATCACTGGGAAAGGTCCAAGTGGTAGCCCATTTTTTGTGAGCTCAACATTGCACAACTAACTCCTTTATTACAGATCCCTCACACATTTTAAATCTGATTGCTCACAAATCATCTCTTTTCTAAGAAAAAGCAGCATTTTTCTCAAGCTCTGTGTTTCATATATAAAGTAACAGTTTCTTGACTTATAAAGGCTAAAGAAGAAAAAGTTCTTATTTTCCATTTTTTTAGCAAAGAAAAAGTAAGGTAAAGGCAACAGACTGAACACCAATCATATAAATAGTTCCAGCATAAATATACTCAGGCGGAGAATTCTAAAAGTCACTGAAAATCTCTCTCTCTCTCAAGGTACTTAACAAGTCTCTGTGGACCATAGCCTACCATTGGTCAGGATAAGTCTGCATTGCAGAATCACTCAGTCATTTAGGAAGCAGCTTCCTACTTAATCTTCTTTGATTTAAGATTTTTTTTTTAATGTGGATGACTTTCAAAGTCTTTATTGAATTAGTTACAATATTGCTTCTGTTTTATATTTTGGGTTTTGGGGGCTGTAAGGCACGTGGGATCTTAGTCTTCAACCATGGATAGAATCTGCAACCACTGCCCTGGGAGAGAAGGTCCTAACCACTGGACCACCGGGGAAGTCCCCCTATTTAACTTTCTTTCCAAGGACATACCAGTTTTCGGTTGCTGCTATAGCAAGTTACTACCGTTAGTAACTTAACACAAAGCAGTTTTTCTGAAGGGAAGTCACAGTGTCAGCAGGCCCCCTTGTAAGGCTCTATGGGAGAATTCATTTCCTTGCTTTTTCCAGCTTCTAGAGTCACATGCCTAAGATTCCTTGGCTCACAGATCCTTCCTCCATCTTCACAGACAGCAGTGTAGCATCTTTTCTCTCTGAACCTACTTCCCTCCGCTTCCATCTCAAGACTTTCTTCTGCCGTATAATTTTCCCATCTCAAGATCACATCCTCAAAATCGCTTTGGCCACATAAGGCAATATTTACAGGTTCCAGGGATGAGAACGTGGATAGGTTTGAGGGCCATGACTCATACCATCACAGGCAGGAAAGTGGATACTCTCCTTGGGTCTCTCTGAGTCCCATCCACCATGATTTACCATCTCAGCTTGGTAGCCCCCTGGTAATAAAAATAAAGGCTTCTCTGGTGGCTCAGAAAGTAAAGAATCTGCCTTCAATGCAGCAGACCTGGGTTCTCTCCCTGGGTCAGGAAGATCTCCTGGAGAAGGGCATGGCTACCCACTCCAGTATTCTTGCCTGGAGAATTCCACGGAAAGAGGAGAGTGGCTACAGTCCATGGGGTCACATCTCGAGAATCAGACACGACTGAGTGATTAAGTCTTTGGGTTTAAACAAAAAGGACCCTTTTGCTTCTCTAGGTGTCCCCATGTCATTCTCCTTTCCAGGGGTCAATATTGGACATATTCTCCCTCTTACTTCCTCAGAGCAGCAGGTTTAAATTGACCTCCTTTCCACCTGAGTCTTCAGGGGTCCATAAGAGGTAAAGACATTTTCTTCTGTTCATTTGGTCATAATCTCACTCCTGGAGCGTCTTCAGGTAAAGCAGTGACATTTTCTCGTGGAATCAGAGGGTGTAGTGGAGGCTTAAAGGATCAGGTAGGTATTCATATCTTTATCTTAAGTTAGGTTTGTCTTCAAAATACTTATCATCAAGTTCTTAAAAGCAAAATAGACATTTTCAGGAATATCAGGTGTACAACTCCATTTAATACATCTTAAAGGAATACGGTGTCAAATATCATCTGAATCTGTATATTCTAATCCTCGATTCCACCCTAAACGGTCTTACTCTGAGTACTCTAATTGAATGAATTTGCCTTCCTGGGAATCAAGACCATAGTCCCTGGCATGAATTAAACCAAGTAGACCATTTACTATTATTTTAAAAGATTTATTACTAATTTCCTATCCAATCATGCTTCTGTCTCTTAAAAGATGAACTAAGAGGTACATTCAGTTCAGTTCAGTTGCTCAGTCGTGTCNTTGGTGTTTTTCTTTCTGGCTTACCTCACTCTGTATAATAGGCTCCAGTTTCATCCACCTCATTAGAACTAATTGTTGCTTCTTGACCTGCATACCGTTTTCTCAGAAGGTAGGTAAGGTGGTCTGGTATTCCCATCTCTTTAAGAATTTTCCACAGAGTCAAAGCTTTAGCATAGTCGATGAAGCAGAAGTAGATGTTTTTCTGGAATTCCCTTGTTTTTTCTATGATCCAAACAAAAATTATTTGTTGAATGAATACTGACTCTAACAGTCATCCATCCCTTTAAATCATTTCACTTGCTTGGACTAGGGAATTTTATGGCCTAACTAGTTAAAGTATTACCCTATTTACAGCACAAAAATAAATCAAGACATTTTGGGTTAAGGCCTAATAGTGGTTCTGTGAATCTTTCAGCATTAGTGGATAGTCTTTATGGTGATTATTTTTCTTACTGCTCCAAAGTTTTTTCCACTCCCAAATAGACCCTGAGTTCCAGATGACACACGTTGGCTAAAGTTTAACAAACAAATAGGGGCATTAGCAAAAATACACTCACTAAGCATTTTTAGATCAATGTTGCAAAAGAGCAATGATGTCCAGAAACACTATTTATACCAATAAACAGATTATCTTTTAAAAATATTCTTTCTGTGGATATATTCCTATTATTCCATTTGAACTGAGCATATGTCTAGAGTCTATGAAGAATAGGAAGTGGAATGTAGAGTTTAAGCATCAGAAAATCTGGATTAAATTGACCTTTAGATTTGGGAACTATCAACTCACCTCTCTTTTTTCCCACTGAAATGGGTGTTTGTATATCATTATATGTGAGATCCATGTAGTTATAAGCAAAAAAAAAAGGGTTAATAAAATGTACTCCCTCCCCTCCAACCCACAGGTTAAGAAGATCAAATCATTTACAGAGTGAAAGTACACTGTGGCCTGCCAAGGGCTATGACTCTAAGATAAGATAATTGATACTGAGGCAACAACCTGTGACCCCCTAGGATTATTTAGAGGTGTAGAGCTAAGTGAGGTCGGGCTGGTTTTGTACTCTTCCACCTTCTTCACCTGTATCTACTTTGGTCCCTAATGGGTCTGCCCTTTCTGCAGGTATTGGCCTACCTTCTCAGGCACCTTAAGTGAGGATTCTGGTGTGGGTGGTTAACAGATTAAGGTATGAAGAGCCCAACCCCCCCACCTGGTGGACTGGCACTTTAAGGAAGCCTTTTATAAAGACTCAAAAGAACCAATCATTAAGGATGATACGTTGCAGGTTAATGAAACTAAGCAAGGTGTTCCCTATTTCTAAGCGCAGCAGGGGTGTGGGGGTGGGGTGGGGAGGAANAAAAAAAAAATCCTCTAGAAAAGCTAAAATAATGTTACAGTGATACTCATGAATACCCTTTATGTACATTCAGTAAGTTGTGCCACTTTGCCACACATCTTGACTTTCTCTTTGTACACACGTGTGCATGTGGGTGCACACATATACACATGAAAACATATATATAGCTAGTTGAAAGTAGCTTGCAGACATCATGGTGTTTCAGCATCTTGTCTCTTGAGAAAATGAGCCTATACTGTATACCATACCCATATAATATTAAATTCATGTTCAAATTTCTCCAATTCTATTCAAACTCATTTTTATAACTATTTTATTATTTTTGTTTGGTTTTGATACATGACATTTTAAAATTGCATGTGAAGCAGCAGTAAATGCTTCCAGGATTTTAAATATTTACTCAGATTAGCAGTGTTTCTTATGACCAAGATGGTGCTACCTCTGCTAAGATGAAAAAGCTGCCCTTGACCCTTCATTTTAGAGAAGATTTGGACGATGAGATTTGCTGAAGAATTAAATATGAGCAGGAGAGAAAGACAGGGGTCAGGAGAAGTCAAAGTTTTTGGCCTTTGCCAAACTGGATGAACAGACTCACTGTTTGCTGAGGTTTCTATTAGATTCTGGAGTTCAAGGAGAAGTCTTAGTCAGAGATGCAAATTTGGGAGTCATCAGCAAATAATGGGTCTTTAAGGACAAGCAGTTTGATGAGCTCTCCAAAGGAGTGTGTTTAAATAGAGAAAACATCCAGGGACCATGGCCTATGGCTCTTCAGAATTAAGAAGCTAGATAAATGAGCAAAAGGCAATCCAAAGGCGTTGCAGACAGACATAGGATGGAAACAAAGTGAATGTGTCCTGATTTTTATGCATAACATCAGAACAGGGGTTCAAAGAGGAGTCTTCAACTGTTCAGACCCTGGCACAGTGAAATGAGGCCTGGAATTTACCAGTGAGAGGTGTTGACATTACACTGGGGACAAAAACCCAACTTACATGGGAGAAAGAATAGGAATGGAGGAATTAAAATCATCAAGGGATTTAGTTATAAATGAGAATTGAGAAACCAGACAGTAAACAGAAGGGACTGTGTGGGTCAAAAGATTTTAATGGAAAAATTGATGCAGGACAGAAGAAGTATATTGTTGGATCAATATCCTTCAGTAGGTATTATGGTGGTTAATTTTATTTGTCAACCTGGCTAGACTACAGTACCCAGATATCTGGTCAGTTGTTTAGTTGCTCAGTCATGTCTGACTGTTTGAGATCCATGGACTGTAGACCAGGCTCCTCTGTCCATGGGATTCTCCCACAGTTTGCTCAGATTCATCTCCATTGAGTTGGTGATGCCATCCAACCATCTCATCCTCTGTTTGCCACTTCTTCTCTTGCTCTCAATCTTTCCCAGCACCAGGGTCTTTTCCAATGAGTTGGCTCTTCAAATCAGGCTGCCAAAGTATTGGAGCTTCAGCTTCAGCATCCGTCTTTTCAGTGAATATTCAGGGTTGATTTCCTTTAGAATTGACTGGTGTTGATCTCCTTGCAGTCCAAGGGACTCTCAGGAGTCTTCTCCAGCACCACAGTTCCAAAGCAGCAATTCTTTGATACTCAGCCTTCTTGATGGTCCATCGCTCACATCCATACATGTTTACTGGAAAAACCATAGCTATGACTATGCAGACCNCTCCTTGCAGTCCAAGGGACTCTCAGGAGTCTTCTCCAGCACCACAGTTCCAAAGCAGCAATTCTTTGGTACTCAGCCTTCTTGATGGTCCATCGCTCACATCCATACATGTTTACTGGAAAAACCATAGCCATGACTATGCAGACCTTTGTTGGCAAAGTGCTGTCTCTGCTTTCAAATACTCTGTCTAGTATTGTCATAGCTTTTCATCCATTTCCAAATGGATCATGTCAAATCCTCACAAAACATTGTAAAGTAGTTTGTGGCTGTTATTCCCATTTTACACATGAGATCACTGAAGCTTAGCAATATTAAGCAAACTTCCCAAAGGTGTGGAGGAGAGTCCGGGTTTTTCCTCTTCTATCACTTCCACCTTTAAAGTAGATCAAATGCTTCAATCATTCAAACCAGTTCTTACAGTGCAAAAACTGAGCATGAGAAGAAGAGTAAGAAGGAGAAAGACTTTACTCCAAGGGTGTTTGGGGGAAAAAGAGACACAGGAGGAGCTTCCCTGCTGGCTCAGAAGGTAAGGAATCTGTCTGCAATGCAAGAGACCATGGTTCAATCCCTGGGTCAGGAATTAAACCTGGAAAAGGGAATGGCTACCCACTCTAGTATTCTTACCTGGGAAATCCCATGGACAGAGGAGCCTGGTGGGCTACAGTCCATGGAGTCACAAAGAGTCAGATACAACTGGGCAACTAACGCTTTCACACTTTTCATCTTCAAGGGGTACTGTTTTCAGTAGTTAATTCAGTTCCTTGGAACAAAGAATCCTCTGCTGCTGCTTTGGAGGAAATATTCTATAGGTGGAAAATGTAGATATAAACTGGTACATTCAATGATGAAATAGGAAGCACGTAAATCATGTTTATGTAAAGTAAGAAGGTATGAGCTCCCAGAAACACCACAAACATGACACAAAGTCCAGGGTGGTGTGGCCCTAGGAAGCCAGGTAATAATGTAGGTGGCCTATTCAATAAGCACTTAGCCTGTGGTGTTTCCTGAATGCAAAGGGAAACAGCTGTGTTCATCACTTTTCTTTTGCCTTTTGCAGCAAGGCAACCTGACTTTCTTGCAGCAACCCTGCACTTGTCCTATAAAAGTTCTCTAATTTATTTTTCCAGAAGGCCTTCGTGGCAGTGCCCTTTGAAAAGATTAGAAAATGTAGGCTTAAAAGAAACATATCTGATAGGGATAAATGTGGCTAATGAGATGTCTTATAATTAAACTGTAGAATTCGCTGCCATAAGTTATTAAGACTCTGGAATCTTCAAACAAGAATTAAAACAAGGCGAGCCTAGGCAATCCCATTAACTGAGATAAAATTAGACAGGAGATCAATCATTCAACTTTAGGGCAGCCTCTGAGGACCAGATAAGGTTGGGAAGACTTTTTTTTTCATGTACTAGGATATCACTTAAGCATTATAATTTCACCCATGAAACCCTTCGATATTCTTAAGCGTGGGCAATTTTCCTCTAATTACTCCCTTTTGATATCTATTGCATATTTACCATGAATTTACTGCTGTTTCTCTTTTCAATACTAAATGCATCCCCTTTCCCATCTTTCAAATGTTGCAACATTCTGGCTCCTTTTAGACTCATGCTGAGTTGAAGTCAAAATGGCGCAGTAGAATTATTTTTGAACAGGAAGCAAAGATGCCAAGTTTTACAATTTTTTTCCACTAGTGAATGATTTACGAAATCTTATATATTGAAAATAAAGATTAAACTTTGAATTTTTTTGTTTTAATTGTTTCTTTTTAACTCTCTCAATTCCATCTGTTTCAGGATTTGCATTTGAGGCTTTTTAGAAGGAAATCTGGAGGAAATATCTATATCTCATTTTTGGCTCAACTTTAAGCCAGTTAAGAGAGAGCAAGGCTACAGAGTTCACCATTTTCCATCTTTCTCCAAGATGTCCTAATGCTTTATATGTCTCGTTGAAACTGTTCTCATGCTACCCTAATTGGAAATCAAGACCCACAGGGTGATATATTAACCTCTAAATATTTACATGTAATTAGCACATAACTAGATTGAGTTCAGTTCAGTCGCTAAATTGTGTCTGACTCTCTGCGACACCATGAACCACAGCACGCCAGTCCTCCCTGTCCATCACCAACTCCCAGAGTTCACCCAAACCCATGTCCATTGAGTCAGTGATGCTATCCAACCATCTCATCCTCTGTCATCCCCTTCTCCTCCTGCTCTCAATCTTTCCCAGCATCAGGGTCTTTTCAAATGAGTCAGCTCTTTGCATCAGGTAGCCAAAGTATTGGGGTTTCAGCTTCAGCATCAGTCCTTCCAATGAACACCCAGGACTGATCTCCTTTAGAATGGACTGGTTGGATCTCCTTGCAGTCCAAGGGACTCTCAAGAGTCTTCTCCAACACCACAGTTCAAAAGCATCAATTCTTTGGCACTCAGCTTTCTTTATGGATTGAATACTTTGTAACTAAAAAACTCAAGACTTGGTTTGTAATTTTGGGACACAGACTTGGTTACAAAAGGTGAATAATATTGGGGAAAATTTTATTCCATTGTTAAACACTTTTGTTAGAAATGATGGAAGTCTGAAAAGTAAATTTTAATAAGACAGCTGAAATTATAGGGTTATTCTTTTCCCTCTTGTTTTTGATAGAGATTCTACTCAAATTTAGGATCTGAAATATAAAGGAGCATGGTCATAGTTATGATTATAAAATACCAGTTAGAGTCATAGAGCATTCTTAGGTCTAGAAACAGCATTAGTTTTAGTAGACTGTTTGTATATGCAAGACTGTCCTACACAGAGAGACTGCCTGGTATCTGATAGGGATCCAAGAAATGCCAGTAGCACCATAGCATCCCCTAGAGGAGAAGGAGGTGATAGAGGATGAGATGGTGGGATGGCATCACCAACTCAATGGGCATGAGTTTGAGCCAACTCTGGAAGATAGTGAAGGGCAGGGTAAACCTGGAGTGCTTCAATCCATGGCAGGCTGGGGTCACAAAGAGTTAGACATGAATAACAACAAATCCCCTAGTGACAGGTCAACCTAATCAACCTGAGGCTGCTCAGGTGAGAATACTGAGGGGAAAAATGAGTATCTGCTCCCTTAATGCCCACATGCCTACCCCAAAGTTGCCAGGACATCCGGGAGAGGCCTGGAGGGAGAGCTCAGGCCACTGGATTTCTCTTCCCCCCACTTCAGACACACCACGCTGCTTGCTCGGTTGCAGGGAGAGTGAGCAGCCAACAGCCCAAGTCCACGCCTGCCTGCAACCACAACAGACAAAGGAGAGCTTTCCAGGTCATTTCCTCACATACTTTTTCCTCCAGCATCTTAAGTGCTCTTATCACAGCAAAGAATATAACATCGGTAGCTTACAGAACTGTTTTCCTCTATGAATAAGTGCGTGTATTTCCTTTCTGTACCCATGGCGCTACATAATCCCAAATAAAGAGCTGTCAGCAGAAAAGGGGTATTACCTTACCAAGGAGCTAAAGCCCCATGCATTTGCTGCAGAAACGATGGTTTGAAGGACGGTTGGAAAATTACTGCAATCTCAAGGCAACTGTAATGTGTGTGCCATAAAGCTGGTCTTATTTTGCTATTCAGTTTCCATGGCAAAGCTGACTTTCAGGAAGTAAGACAGAAACTTAAAAGATTCTTTGGGGTGACCTGTATTTTCATTTTCTTAATATGCCAATTATCTGTTGTGCTCAATTGATGGAAATATATATTCCCATTTTAGGATTTCTGAAGTATTACAAAGTCATTTTAATGTTTATAATTTTAGGGCCTATGTGACTTTTATCTAAAAATTCTTCTGTAGTCCAAATACATTAAACTTGTAATCACAGAACTGAAAGAGGGACAATGTATACACATACACACTTTTTGTTTGTATTTGAGGATAAATGGCAGGGTGGTAGTTGAGAAGCAGATATTTGGTAACAAAATACAGACTGAAATAATTTGATAGCTTGGAGCTGAATAACCATCTCGTTAGGTCTTAGAATGTTTATCTTCTTTTCTCCCCTCCCTCCCTTCCTTCCTCTCTTCCTTCACAGTATTAAATAGATTCATCTTCCAGTACCCCAGGAAATTAAGACTTTAACTTGGAATTTTCCCTCAAATTAGCAGACTGGAAAACAACATTTTCAGTATCTTGAGAGGTATTTTAAGGTATATCCCTTGATTTTCTCTTTCTGATCCTTTTAAAAGTTGTTATCCTGAGAGAAAGCAAAATATTGAAAATTCTAAGAGAGTTCAGGGAATTCCATGGCCTGTTCCTTTGGACCATGATATCTCTGTTTCTTATGGAAAAGAAAGTAAATGCTCTAGTCTGTAGAGGTCATTTAGTGCGTTCAAAATAGTCTTCTCTATTTAGACAAAATTAGCTAGCTAGGATGCAGTGTAGTTGTTCCGTTTGTGATACAACATAAAACAGCATATGTGTGAAGGACTGGATCGGCTCTAGACCGAGTTCTAAAGTTAGCACAGGGTGGTGACTCTGGCCGGCTCTCTGGATATGCTGCAGACCTGGAAGTCAGGTCAGTGTTGACAGGTGTTACCTGCAGATGCTGTGTTCCCCTCTGCTGTAACACAGCAAACATTTTGCTCTGGATGACTAGAACAAGGCCAATTGCCAAGTCTTCTAATAGCTGTACTTTCCCCTGACTACAAATCTGGGAGAGGATTTAAAAGGGCTCAGTATTTTAACAGTGTCTAAATTATTACCCAAAATAACACATACACGTGCATCAGGAAGGAGGATTGCTGCCACTAGTTTTCTACCCAAAGTGCACACAGCTCGTCAAGAGACATGATGCAAGGACGTGATGATAGTGCTTGCCAGTTACGTGGGCTGTGATGTGTGAGACTGGTAAGCAGAGCATCCGTTTAAAGATTTCAGTGACACTCCCTCACATTTGCCGTTAGCTGAAGTGTAACGTGCATCGCAGTTCAAATGCATCGTTGTTTGGTTCTGTATATTTTACTGTAACCATCTCAGGATCCTTTCGAAGTCACCTTCACAAGCTAACAGAAGGATGTGGCTCTTGCAACCAACAGGCATCCTAGGACATCAGCAACTTCTGAGTCATTGAGAGAGAAGCAATGGGTACCATTTATATTTGGGCAGACTAACAATAATCTTCTACCCAGGGACTGAAACACACTTAACCTCCTATTTTTAAACTCTATGAAAGCCATAGAATTTAAAGTACCACTTACAATTTGGGAAGATGATTTTGGTGAAAACTAAGTGCCTTGTAAAATCGTTTAAAAGCATAAGAAACGAATCGTCAGTCTATGTTCGATGCAGGATGCAGAATGCTTGGGGCTGGTGCACGAGGTTGATCTGGAGGGATGATGTGGGGTGGGAGGTGGGAGGGGGG
>SJYV01000132.1:13807-40060 GCA_006410875.1 Neotragus pygmaeus | reverse complement strand
GTTCACTCTCTGGCTCCATGTTGACTTCTGCTCACGTACCTGAGCAGAAAATAACGTACCCCATCGCTCTCATGCTCTAAATCAGCTCTTCTCCAGAGCAGTTAAAACTGACTTTATACACTACACATTTTTATTTACTAGCTGTCTTCTCTAACAAAATCAGAGGCAGACTTCTCTTATGGCCCAGTGGTAAAGAATTCACCTGCTAATGCAAGAGACACAAGTTTGATCCTTGGTCTGGGAAGATCCCACACGCCAGGGAGCAGCTAAGCCTGCGTGCCACAGCTACTGAGCCCAGGCTCCCTACAGTCCGTGCCTCCCCACAGCAGAAGCCACCACAGCGAGAAGCCCACGCACTGCAGCTAGAGAGCGGCTCCCACTCGCCACACCTGGAGAAAGCCCGTGCGCAGCAGCGAAGATCCAGCCCAGCCCCAAATAAGTAAATAAGTAAGACNACAGTCCGTGCCTCCCCACAGCAGAAGCCACCACAGCGAGAAGCCCACGCACTGCAGCTAGAGAGCGGCTCCCACTCGCCACACCTGGAGAAAGCCCGTGCGCAGCAGCGAAGATCCAGCCCAGCCCCAAATAAGTAAATAAGTAAGACACAGGGGCGTAAAAGGCTTAAGAATGTTTGCTGGTTAATAAAACAAAATATCATTTTTGAAAAAGTTAAAGGCATGTACGCTCCATGGCTTTTTAATTTCTCTTTCCCTGCTGGATCTGCAGAGGTTAAAAGAGTATCTGGCACATAGCAGATGCTTAGTAAGTATCTGTGGCATGAATAAATGAAAGTGAAAGTGTTAGTCTCTCAGTAATGTCACACTCTTGGCAATCCCATGGACTTGTAGCCCACCAGGCTCTTCTGTCCAGGGAATGCTCCAGGCAAGAATACTGGAATGGGTCGTCATGCCCTTTGAATACAAAATGCTTTCTACCAGAGTTTTCAGAGCTCCACGCTGTATCTCAAAAATCTGACAAATGCACTCTTCCCCTTTTGTAAATCCTCTTCACATGGGGCTGTCACTACTCTTATTTAAACATTACTCCAAGATCTAGGTGAAGCATTTAATCAAACACAAATAGTTGAAAATGAAGGGAGCAAAGATCTGAGAATGGAGGAAGGGGTAGACGTGAGAGTTTTCTGCCCTTTTGACTTATTTTCTTCATTCATGTGAGATGTCTGTTATTAATCTTATTGCTTAATACTTATGCTTTCTAATGTGTCCCTGGTGGCTAAGAGGTTAAAGTGTCTGCCTGGAATGCGGGAGACCTGGGTTCGATCCCTGGGTCGGGAAGACCCCCTGGAGAAGGAAATGGCAACCCACTCCAGTATTCTTGCCTGGAGAATCCCATGGATGGAGGAGCCTGGTGGACTACTGTCCATGGGGTCACAAAGAGTCGGACACGACTGAGTGACTTCACTTTCACTTTCACTTTACGCTTTCTAACTGCTTTGCATCTGCTAAGAAAGACATTCAAGAGAATCACATCTCCCCTTTTCCCTTTCCCATTCCTTGCTCTCAATATAAAACTTGCTCATTGCCTCTTCACCTCTGATTTAAAGACTTCTTCAATGGCTACACGTTAGACTGGCAAATTACAATTTTTACTATGATAAAATATAACAGAGGCACCCTCCCTCCTTGGCGGTTGAGCTTGGGTCAAGGAGTGGCAAAGAATAGCCCTTTAATGTTCATTCCATTCATTCCCAAGAAGCCTCTCCCTTCTCACTCAGATAACACAGTATTTCTTTGCAGGCTTTGTCCTAAAACAAAGCTCTAAATGTTTTGATTTGAAATCCATGTCTAACCTGTTTTTCATTAACTACCTGCAGAAGACCATCTGTGTTACTGTCTGAGTGTCAATATTTACCTAAAGAAGTTTCGGGAAACAGGGTTTGATACATAGACCAGACAGAAAGTCGCAATCATGTTGAAAGTCTTACTCAGGCAGGATGGCTGTACTGTCTGAGATGTGAGAAGTCTGTTTCCATTAAAACAGTTAGAAAGCTAGATCATCCAGCCCTGAGATGAAGTAAACAGTAGGGACACCAGAGAAGAAATTCAGCACACACACATGTACACACACATGTGTGAAACACACACACGTGTGTAACACAGGTGTTCTCCTTTCACCCGGTTTCATTTTGCACAGTCAGGAAGAGCAAACATACAGGGAAGAAAGGTCTAGTTGGAAGTCCCCATGAAAGCAAAAAATAGGAAAGTGGATGGGACTCTTATGAATCCTTTGTGTGTGCTCAGTCATGTCTGACTCTTTGGGACCACATGGACTATAGCCTGCCAGGCTCCTATGTCCATAGAATTTTCCTGGCAAGAATACAGGAGCTGGTTGCCATTTCCTCCTCCAGGGGATCTTCCTGACCCAAGGATCAAACTCGTATCTCCTGTGTCCTCTGCATGGCAGGCAGATTCTTTTCCGTGGAGCCATTGGGGAAGCCCATGAATACTTTGCACCCAGGACCAGAAATGTTCAAATGCCCAGGGCTGATGCTGTCCGTGGGGTGGAATTGAAGGCACTGCCTTCCCCAAATTCCCTCCACACTAGCACACTGTACCTTTCCTGGGAGCTCTACCATTATTGTCCTTTCCTAATAGTCAAGGCTATGGTTTTTCCAGTGGTCACGAATGGATGTGAGAGTTGGACTGTGAAGAAAAGCTGAGCACTGAAGCATTGACGCTTTTGAACTGTGGTGTTGGAGAAGACTCTTGAGAGTCCCTTGGACTGCAAGGAGATCCAACCAGTCCATTCTAAAGGGGATCAGTCCTGGGTGTTCACTGGAGGGACTGATGTTGAAGCTGAAACTCCAATACTTTGGTCACCTCATGCAAAGAGTTGACTCATTGGAAAAGACCCTGATGCTGGGAGGGATTGGGGGCAGGAGGAGAAGGGGACGACAGAGGATGAGATGGCCGGATGGCATCACCGACTTGATGGACATGAGTTTGAGTGAACTCCGGGAGTTGGTGATGGACAGGGAGGCCTGGCTTGTTGCGATTCATGGGGTCACAACTGAGCGACTGAACTGAACTGAACTAAGAGTTACACACTGGGAACATTGTATCTTCCTCTGTCAAACTGCAACAATCTTGTTCCCAGGAAAGACAGGAAGGGTGGGGTGGGAAGGGAAGCTGTGCTCTCTAACTCACTATGGACACATAGGATGGGTTAGCTTCTCCTACCAGCAAGTTTCCACTTTAGATAAACCTTCCCCAACCTTTCCACCATTAAGCATTCCTTTTTGAATTTCTTCTCCATGGACCCCATGTTTTGAGTGACTCTGCCTGCCAATCTGGGGCTATTATAAAACATTAACTCACTTCCTCCAGTCTTATCTGTGATTAAAGATATGGCTTCCAACCAGAGCTTCTGATCAGCTTAAGATAACCAGTGCCATTTCCATAAAAATGGCAGGAATATGTTTACAGGAATATGATGTTTTAGACACTTTACTCATCCTTGATGTGTATATATATATATATATATATGTGTGTGTGGTTTGGTAAAGACATAGCTGATGTTTGCCCTGGATTCCAACCACAGAGCCTCAAAAACCACTGAGGGACTTCCATGGTAGTCGAGTTTGGGAATCTACCCTGCAACCTGGGTTTGATCCCAGGTCCAGGAAGATTCCACATGCCGAGGGGCAACCAAACTCCTGTGCTACAGCTACGGAACCCTGTGTGCCCTAGAGCCTGTGCTCTGCAACAAGAGAAGCCACTGCAGTGAGGAGCCTGCTGTGCACTGCAGCAAAGAGCAGCCCAGGCTCGCCACAACTAGAGAAGGCGCCTGCAGCAACGCAGGCCCAGCACAGCCAAAACTAAATCAATTAATAAATAATCAAAAATCATCGGGATTTCCTGAGTGATGGGAGTGTCTTTGTTGTGCTACTGAGGTGACTCAAGGCAGGCCCCAAGATACTGAAACTTCAGCCTGGTCATGTGATTAGAATGTTGACACTTTGGGAGGCAAAGGGGACTGGAGACCCAGTTCAGTTGTGGCCACTGATTTAATTAATCCTGGCTACGCAATGAAACTCCAGGGAAAGCTCTGGACGTGAAGGCTCAGAGGCGCTTCCTGGTTTGTGAACCCACCGATGTGCAGGGAAGGTGAGGCACCCAGACTCCATGGGGAGAGGTGAGGAAGCTCTGCATCCAGGGCCCTCCCAGACTTTGCTCTATGTGTAGGTTTTACAGTAAAACTAACTGCAGTCCGAAATACACTTTCAGTGAATTCTGTGAGGTATTCTAGAGAATTACTGAACAGGGTCATGGACACCCTCTAATGTGTAGCCCCTGAGTCAGAACAGCAAGTGGCTCAGAGACTTGAAGCTCCTGTCTGAAGTCCGAACAGAGCTCTTAAACCTCTGGCATGTGTGCTTAGCCATGTCTGACTCTTTGTGACCCCATGGACTGTAGCCCGCCAGGCTCCTCTGTCCATGGGATTCTCCAGGCAAGAATACTGGAGTGGGTTGCTGTGCCCTCCTCCAGGGGATCTTTCCAACCCAGGGATCGAACCTGCATCTCTTCAGTCTCTTGCATAGTGGGTTCTTTAGCGCCACCTGGCTCATCCAAAGGATAGTTAAACAATGAAAGCAGCCAGTACCTGGTTCAACAGACTCTACTGTAGACTGTCCGGCCATGACCCCAGTTTTCCTTTTCATGACTACATGGTTAAAAGGCAAACTCTTGAATATGACCTTGAGCAGATTACTTCATCTCTTGCTATGTCTGTTTCCTCCTCTGTAAAAGGAGTATAGAAACAATACGTATATCCTCCAAGCTTTGAAAGCATTAGATCAGTTCATGTGAAGCCTGAACCTGGCATGTAGTGAGTACTCAGTGGATGTTGTAATTATTATCATTTCGGTACAGTAATCTTTTTCTAAAAACATATTCCTTGATAACTGATATCCCTGCAGCTGTTCTAGTAAGAAAGATTCTGCCTGTTTCCGGGACCTGTTTTATTACAAATTGATAGCATCCTCTTGCCCATCGGAATGATTCTGAGCCATCTGAAACCAATGCATTTTCCCCAAATAGATGCTCTCTGACCACACCTATTTGAGTATTTTCTTCTGTCCATGGAGAATCCCATGAACAGAGGAGCCTGGCAGGCTATAGTCCATAGGGCCTCACAGAGTCGGATATGACTTAAGTGACTTAGCACACATGCACACACCTTTTGGATGAACTTCTTCATATTTAACGGAAGTTATATTTTTATAAAATTTCTTCTATACCTTGGTGTCAGAACTGCCCTATGTTCCTCTTCCTTATTTCGCAAACTAGAGTTTGGAATGGGGAAGGGAGAGTGTATAGCAAGTTCAGATGTAACCAGAGCTCATGATGATTATAGTAATTATGAGCTAATGTAGAAACATTTTAGTAGCATAAGAAAAATACCAATTTGAGAGTTCAAACAAAGTGACCTGCATTCATCAATGTTCTGTAAAACAAAGTTAGAAACTGACCAACGAGCAAAGAGCTCAACGTATTCTCAGGAGAAACCCAGCCCTATAGAGGTGTATATAGGAAAAATACTGCTATGGCATCTTAATAAAAATGCTCCAAGACATTCTAATTCTTGGACTGCCTGAGTGCTTGCTATAGATGTAAAGGCAACATATGACGAGAGATCTTGAGTTCAAAGAGTGCAAACCAATACGACACCAGGTCCTCTAATCTGGGGTGAAGTAGCAGAAGCCAAGCCTGAACAGAGGTACACAAGTTTCCCTTGTTAACTGAATGCAGAGCATCCTTATGAAGCCTTCTATAAGCCAAAATGGTGTAAAGCCAAGGGTCTCTCCAGCTTTTTGAAAGTTCACTTTAAACCACTTCTGTTTTAAGAAAGACCTACAATAAATATGCAGCCATGAAATTAAAAGGTGTTCCTCCTTGGAAAGAAAGCTATGACAAAGCTACACTGCATATTAAAAAGCGAGACATCATTTTTCTGACAAAGGTCTGTACAAAACTATGGTTTATTCAGTAGTTATGTACAGATGTGAGAGCTGGACCATAAAGAAGGCTGAGCAGCAAAGAATTGGTGCTTTTCAATTGTGGTGCTGGAGAAGACCCTTGAGAGTTCCCTGGACTGTAAGGAGATCAAACCAGTCAGTCCTAAAGGAAATCAACCCTGAATATTCATTGGAATGACTGACGCTGAAGCTGAAGCTCTAATAATTTGCATCCAATCTGAAGAGCTGACTCTTTGGGAAAGACCTTGATGCTGGGAATAATTGAAGGCAAAAGGAAAAGGATGAGATAGTTAGATAGCATCTCTGACTCAATGGACATGAATCTGAGCAAACTCTGGGAGATAGTAGAGAACAGAGGAGCCTGGATACTGCAGCCCATGGGTTCACAAAGAGCTGGACATGACTTAGTGTGTGAACAACAAGCAACACATTAATATAGTGACAGCACAAAAGCAAAAGTCCTCTTCGGATTTCTTTCAGTAGCAAAAACAGGGACAATTATACCACATCTTTATTGCAATTCATTGTGCTTCACAGATAGTGCATTTTTACAAATTAAAGGTTTCTGACAACCCTGCATCAAACAACTACATTGGCAACATTTTTTCCAGCCTCATTTGTTCACGGAATGTCTCTGCATCACATTTTGTTAATTTCAGCAATATTTTAAACTTTTTCATTATTGCTATATTTGTTATGGTGATCTGTGCTCAGCGATCATTGGTGTTGTTATTGCAAAAAAAAATATGACTCTCTGAAGGCTTCAATGATGATTAGCATTTTTTTTTAGCAATAAAGCATTTTCAAATTAAGGTATATACATTCCTTCTTTAGACAACGCTATTGTACACAACAGACTACAATATAGTACAAGTTTTTTTTTCTGGTTATATTCTCCATGTTGTACAGAATATCCTTACAGCTTATTTTATACCTAATAGCTTGTGAAGTGAAGTGTAAGTCACTCAGTCATGTCCAATTCTTTGTGACCCCATGGACTATTCAGTCCATGGAATTCTCCAGGCCAGGATACTGGAGTGGGTGGCCTTTCCATTCTTCAGGCCTAATAGCTTATTTTATACCTAACAGCTTGTACCTCTTACTCCCCGACCCTTATACTGTCTCCACCCCCATCACTGGTAAGCACTAGTTTGTTCTCTATATCTACGAGTCTGCTTGTTTTTTCTGTTTTTTGTTTTTTTTATATTCTCTAGTTCATTTTGTTTTTTAGATTCCACATATAAACATTACGTCTTTCTCTGTGACTTATTTCACTCAGCATAGTGCCCTCCAACACGCCATCCATGTTGCTGCAAATGGCACAATTTCATTCTTTTTTTATGGCTGAGTAGTATTTCCTTGGCCGTCTATACCTATTTACACCACATCTTCCTTATCCATTCATCTGTTGATGGCTTAGATTGTTTCTGTATTTTTGCAATTATAAATAATGCTTCTGTGAACATTGGGATACATGTATATTTTCAAATTAGTGTTTTTGTCTTCTTCGGATATATACTCAGGAGCAGAACTGCTGGGTCATATGGTAGCTCTATTTTTAGTTCCTTGAGACACCTACCTACTGTTTTCCACACTAGCTGCATCAATTTACATTCCTACCAACAGTGTACAAGGGTTCCCTTTTGTCCACATCCTCACCAATATTTGTTATTTGTATTCTGTTTAATGACAACCATTCTGATAGGTATGAGATGATATCTTATTGTGGTTTTAATTTGCATTTCTCTCACAACTAAAGATGCTGAGCATCTTTTCATGTGCCTCCTGGCTATCTGCATGTCTTCTTTAAAAAGATGTCTATTTGGCTCATGACAGAGGAGCCTGGCGAGCTATAGTCCATGGTGCTGCAAAGAGCCGGTCGTGACAGAGCAACGCATGCACACATGCATACTCATTTTTTAACTGGCCTGTCTGCTTTATTGATGTCGAGTTATATCTGTTGATGTACTTTGAAAATTAACTCCTTATTGGTCATCTCATTAGCCAATATTTTCTCCCATTTCAATAGGTTGCCTTTTCATGTCATTGATGGTTTCCTTTGCTGTGCAAAACCCTAAATCTAATTAGGTTTCACTTGTTTATTTCTGTTTTTACTTCCTTTGCTTTAGGAGACAGATCCCAAAAATATTTCTACAGATTTATATCACTGAGTATTCTATCAATGTTTTCTACTAGGAGTTTCGTGGTTTCCAAAATCTAAAATGCACTGAGAAACCAGAAAATTCATGTGACTTGCTTCTTATGACATTCGCTTTATTGCTTTATTGCGGTTCCAGGTTGATCTGGAACCAACTTCCAATACAGCCAATGTGTGCCTGAACCAGCGTAGGTCTTTCATAAAAGCAAAGTGATGTAACGTAAGCTTTCAAAATGTGGGGTTACCATATTCAAGAATTCTAAGCACAGGAAATAGCAAAGCAACATCTGAAACAACGGGAGGGTTGCAACAGTCCTAGACAGAATATACAGTCTTAAGAAACTAGCCAATCTTTTACCTTCAGTGATAATGTACTGAAATTGAAACCGAAATCTGCCCTCTTGATCTTATCACTCCAATCAACTGACCACACTCTGGTAACCACAAACAACCAACAGTTTTGTAGAAAAGCACAAGCTCATTGCTCATTTGTGTTTGGGTGTGTATGTGCTTTTGTGTGCAAGAGGGAAAAGAGAACAGAAAAACTTAGTGATGAGAGTACTTACAGAAATCTGAAAGCTTTTTAAAAAATTGTGGTTTTAAAAAAAAGCATAACATAAAATTTGCCATGTTAAACATTTTTAAGTGTACAGTTCAGTAGTGGTGAGAATATCCACATTGCTGTGAAACAGATCTCCAGAATTTAACTTCTTCATTGTATGGAATTAAACCTCGATCTCCATCAGGCAACAAATCTTCTTTTCTCCCTCTCCCCAGACCTTGGCAACCACAATTCTATTTTCTGCTTTCATGAATCAATTTGACTACTTCAGATATCTCATTATAAATGGAATCAATCACACAGTATTTTGTCTTCTCGTTATTGGCTTACTTCTCTTAGTGTAATATCCCACGGGTTCATCTATGTTGTAGCATATATCAAAATTTCTCTCCTTTTAGAAGCTGAATAATATTCCACTATATGCATATTCCTGGAGAAGGAAATGGCAACCCACTCCAGTATTCTTGCCTGGAGACTCCCAGGGACAGAGGAGCCTCGTGGGCTGCCGTCTATGGGGTCGCACAGAGTCGGACACGACTGAAGCAACTTAGCAGCAGCAGTAATAGCACATGCATATTCCACATTTTGTTTATCCATTCATCCATCGTTGAACACTGGGATTGCATCCAGCCTTTAGTTATTGTGAATAAAGTTTCTATGAACCTTAAGTGTGTAAATATCTCTTGAAGATCCTGCTTTCAATTCTTCCGATATTTACGCAGAAATGGGATTGCTGGATCATATGGTAGTTCTATTTTTTTTATTTATTATTATTTATTTATTGGCTGTACCTTGTGAGATGCAGGATCTTAGTCCCCCGACTGGAGAAGGCAATGGCACCCCACTCCAGTATTTTTGTCTGGAAAATCCCATGGATGGAGGAGCTGGTGGGCTGCAGTCCATGGGGTCGCTAACAGTCGGACACGACTGAGCAACCTCACTTTTACTTTTCACTTTCAAGCATTGGAGAAGTGTTCTTGCCTGGGGAATCCCAGGGACGGGGGAGCCTGGTGGGCTGCCATCTCTGGGGTCACACAGAGTTGGACATGACTGAAGTGACTTAGCAGCAGCAGCAGCAGCAGTCCCCCAACTGGGGATCAAACCCAGACCTGCCCTGGCGGTGAAAGTGAAAGTATTAGTCGCTCAACTGTGTCCAACTCACAGTGACCCCATGGACCATAGCCCACCAAGCTCCTCTTTCCATGGAATTCTCCAGGCAAGAACACTGGAGTGGGTTGCCATTCCCTTCTCCAAGAGATCTTCCTAACCCAGGAATCGAACCTGGGTCTCCCGCATTGCAGTCAGATTTTTTATTGTCTGAATCACCAGGGGAGTGGGGAGCCCCAACCACTGGACACCAGGGAAGTCCTGGTAGTTCTCTTTTTAATTTTTTGAGGAACCATCATACTGTTTTCCACAGTAGCCCTGAGTTGTTTTTAATATTTGCTCTCATACATCTCACTCATAAATGCTAACTTTTTGAGAGAGGAGGAAAATAAGAAAGAAAAAGCAAGGCAGTGGGAGCCCATCTGGGGCTAGAGCCTCCTTCTTCACTGAACCCCTCAATTCCCCGCCCACAGCACAGCTTCCCTTTTCTGTTCCCTTCCCTTCTTTCCTGTCACTGGATGCCCAACCCTCCCATTTCCTTGTGGTAGGCAGAACCATGGCTCCCAAATAAAATGTCCACACAGTAATCCTTGGATCCTGCAAATGTAATGTTACATAACTAAAGAAGTTTGCAAATGTAATTAAGTTTCCAGACCTTAAAACAGAAATTAGGGACTTTCCTGGTGGTCCAATGTTAGGACTCCGAGCTTCCACTGCTGGGGACAGGGGTTCCATCTCTGGTCAGGGAACTAAGATCTCACATGCCACTGACACAGCCAAAAAATACAAATTTAAAAAAAAAATCAAAATGGAGAAATTATTCTGGATTATCCAGGTGTGGCCCCAGAAGGGCAAGCTAGAGAGAATGTAAAGCACAAAACGGATTCCATGCACTGTAGCTGCTCTAAGATGTAGAAGCCACGCACAAAGACTAGACGTGGCCTCCAGGAGATAAGGACAGCTCCTGCTGACAGCCAGCAAGGAATTCAGTCTCATAACTGCAAGGCACTGAATTTTGCCAACCCCAGGTGGAGAAATGGTAAATAATTTGCCTGCCAATGCAGGAGATGCAAGAGACTCAGGTTTAATCCCTGAGTTGGGATGATGTCCTGGAGGAGGAAATGGCAACCCACTCCAGTGGGTTTCCACTTTCTTTGCCTGGAAAATTCCATGGACAGGGAGCCTGGTGGGCTACAATCCATGGGGTCACAAAGAGTCAGACACGCCTGAGCATGCGCGTATATAAATAAGCTCAGAGGCGGATTCTTCCCAAAGTCTCCAGAAAGGAAGGCAGCCCTGCCGAGTCCTTGATCTTAGTGCCACGAGACCCATTTCGGGCTCTAATGAATATAACCGTATGGCAGTTATAAAGGGGTGCTGTTTTAAGCTGCTAAATGTGTCATGACTGCTTATGAAAGCAGAAGGAAATGAATACACCCTCTCTCATACTTACCTGGGTCTCTCCCAGACCTTCAGAAAACGTGTCATGACTTTGAAGGTGCGTCAGTGGGAGAGCCAGACCAACTAAACCATTAATGTCAATAAACCAATGGACAAGGGCTAGAAGGAGACTAATTTTTTGGAGAGACGAAATTTTTTTTACATCAGACTCTACTAGAAAGAACCCACCTGGCAATGCAGGTAGACATAAGGGATGTGGGTTTGATCCCTAGGCTGGGAAGATCTCCTGGAGGAGGGCATGGCAACCTACTCCAGTATTCCTGCATGGAGAATCCCACGGACAGAGGAGTCCAGTGGTGACTTCAAAGCTGGGCATGAAATATTTATCAGTGTACCACTGATCAGACTACAGTCCTTGGAATCGCTAAGAGTTGGACCCAACTGAGTAACTAACCACACACACACACACCACTGATGACAATAATGGGCAAATTTAAAATTAAGACATGATTTGAATTCAAGTGATTATTTCTGATTTATATTAGAAAATTAATCAAATGACACTGAATTTAGGGCTGTATGACTTTTGGCAGAAACCTAGATAAAGCCATAGACTGAGGAGCCTGGCAGGCTACTGTCCAAAGGATTGCACAGAGTCGGACAGGACTGAGGTAATTAGCATAACTACATAGCCATAGTGAAGTGCTGTGTTAGTAGCTCAGTCGTGTCTGATTCTGAGACCCCATGGCCCACCAGGCTCGTCTGTCCATAGCATTCTCCAGGCAAAGATACTGGGTTGCCCTTTCCTGCTCCAGAGGATCTTCCCGACCCAGGGGTTGAACCAGGGTCTCCTGTATTGCGGGCAGATTCTTTATTGTCTGAACCACCAAGGAAGCTCTAGAGAGCCATAATACCAACAGGAATTTCAGATCTGGAAAGCAGAAGATCAGCCTACTGACCAGTGATGGGGAATCATGTGGCACCAAGCAAAGCCTCATGACGATACATCTCCTACCAACCCTGAGCATACCAAGGCCTGCTCACATCTCCCTTGTAGTTACCCTTGAAGCCTCTCTGCCCCTCACCTATAAAATAGAATGCATTTTCATCATTAAAAAAGATCAGAGCAGAGAAGGTGATGCATTAAAAATAGTCTTTATGTATATATTGTTTTCTTTTCTTTTTTTCTCTGAAACAGAATCACTCTGTCCATACTATTCTGTAACTTGATTTTCAATTTATTAATATATATTTGGACACTTTCTTATATCAATATAGAGACAGCTGACCCACTTTTTCTCATTTTTAAGTGATGACATAAAAATGGCTACAAGTTACAACTGAGTAATACCATACCCCACAGATGGCCACTTATGCTGTCTGCATATTTTCATTAGTATAAATGAATGTCCATCAGCCTATATTTTTTTGAATCTTATGCAAGTATTGAGAAATGCTGGGCTGGAAGAAGCACAAGCTGGAATCAAGATTGCCGGGAGAAATGTCAATAACCTCAGATATGCAGATGACACCACCCTTATGGCAGAGTGAAGAGGCTAAAAAGCCTCTTGATGAAAGTGAAAAAGGAGGGTGAAAAGTTGGCTTAAAGCTCAACATTTAGAAAACGAAGATCATGGCATCTGGTCCCATCACTTCATGGGAAATAGATGGGGAAACAGTGGAAACAGTGTCAGACTTTTTTGGGGGCTCCAAAATCACTTCAGATGGTGACTGCAGCCATGAAATTAAAAGACGCTTGCTCCCCNAGGCTCTACTATGGTGTTTCAGCAAGGAAAATGGTACAAAATCAAGGTGTAGAAGTCTCTCTTTGACTATGATCTCTTTAAGTCTCACTCAGTTTTCTAATACATTGTTATGTTACAGATTCTTGATTTTCTGCAAACTTCAAAGATTTTATTTATTAGTTCAATTCTTTTTAACAATCTTAGTTCAAGTTGATTGCCACATCAGTTAATGGTATTATTTTACCTTAACTAATGGGAAATGTGATTATAAAATTCTGTCTGATCCTCTTTATAAATTGATGTTGAAAACAGAATTAAAACTTAGAATTCCTAACCCCCTAATTAGGCTGTCAACCTTGTCATACAGTTGCTCTGCTCATATCCATAGGAAATTACCTATATAATGATGTCTTCAGTGGGGAAAAAAAGAAAAATAGTAATTTGAGTGTATTAAACCATAGGTTCTTAATTATTTTTAAAATTTTATTAAACTCTGACAGTATTCCTTTTGTACTCTGAGCCAGGTAACTCTTATTGCATGTGCTTTGGAGATGGATTCAAAAGAATCAATTACAAATATTTAGCATAAATGTTACACAGAGCAACGATTATCACCTTCCTATTGAAATAAAAACAACTTGAGGTTGATGTTACAATCTGATCTCTATCTACAAGGACTTACTACTCACCCAGGTAAACTGTTAGGTAGTAGCAGAACAAAGCTATAGCTAGATGTTCCTGGCTCCTAGGCATCAAGGGGATAAAGGAGACATGGTGGGTCCTGAAAATAATTTGACCTTTCTAAAATAAGAAATAAAATACAAAGCATCGAGTCTTTTCAGTTACGGAGGTTTTTCTTCCTCGGTAAAATGTAGAGACTGGAGGCTTACATGGCTTCAAAGTCCCTTCCAGCCCTGATCTTCCATGATTATATACAAATTATCCTCATATGGAAGTTCTTCCATCCTTTCAGGTGTTTTGCTTGTTCTCAGGACCCGTGAGTGCAGTCGTTAGAGCCAGGCACAATGGTTCTAACAGGGGGGTTGGCTGCTGCTGTCCAACCATGGCTTGGGTTATACATTTAGCAATTTGAATCAGCCCAGTTTCCTGGAAGTTCATAAAAACCATTCCTCTCCAGAACCAAGCCTTTGCTGAGCCTACTGTGTGACCTCCTAAAGCAAATCAACCCTGAATATTTACTGGAAGGACTGATGCTGAAGCTGAAGCTCCAATACTTTGGCTACCTGATGCAAAGAGCCAACTCACTGGAAAAGCCTGTGATGCTGGGAAAGATTGAGGGCAGAAGAACAAGGCAACAGAGTGAGATGGTTGGATGGTATCATCAACTCGCTGCACATGAGTTTGAGCAAATTGTGGGAGATAGTGAAGGATAGGGAAGCCTGGTGTGCTGCAGTCCAGGGGTCACAAGGAGTTGGACACGACTGAGTGACAGAACAACAAACAACTGTGTGCTTTGTACTCTGCTGCGAGGTGCGGGAGTGTTTAACTGAAAAGAACACAGGTCCCTGTCTTCAGAGCACACAGTCTGCTTGGAAAGCCAGAACAAAACCAGGCAAAATGGTGTGGTTAGAAATCAGGTTCTGAATATACAATAACTTGATTTTTCTCTTTATTCCTTATATAAAAAGGACACTGGGTAGGAGGACTTTGAGAGTATTGACCTACGGCTCTAAGTTTCTTATCTCTAATCTACAGGCAACAATGCGGAACACATCATGTCTAGTGCTCATGGTGAAGAAACAACTACAAGAGTAGCTACGAGCTGCAGATGTCTGGGGAGATTAAGGGCTTCACATTAAATCACTGAAGACTGGGGTGAATATTCCAGTATTGGGATACTATGGAGGCAAAGACACAAAAATAGGAACCACTTTAAGTTGTGTGGAGCAGTGAAAAGTCCAAGCTAACTGAAACAGGTATCAAGGTTGGGTTATACAGGGGGAGACAGGTAGGACAAGATCAGAGTGGGGTCTACCATTCCATTACCTCTGGCGGATCCCAGGCACATAATCGCCAAACGACTTGATATCATTTGGGGATATTAGTTGGATCTGTCACTATGGAGAACAGCATGGTCCAAATACCAACGTTTCATCAGAAGGTGGGCAAATAGAGTTTTGAGAGTTTGCAGCAAGACAAAATGAGCTACAAACCTTACTAAGCAGTTCTTACATGTGGAGGAGAGGGGAGGTCCTGAGGAAATGTCATATTTGGAGCTCTGTTCCTTAGTACAACTCTGAAGCATGCCACAGGAGAAATGAGCCAAACTTGGCCAAGTGAACCGCACAGGGATCTCAATTCCCAGCTCTGGGAGCAGGGCCAGATCAGTGTCAGCAATGATGCTGGCAGGGAGATGGTCATCTCAGAAACAGGTAAAGCAAAGCTCCGAGGGTTATTTAGGTGGCCAGGAGGAAAGCCAGTGGCTGATGAAGGCTGAACAAATCTGACATAAACAGGTAAACCAGAGAGTAAACTTAGGTACTCCCATTGTGAACTCTCTGGCCGGCATGACACTGACATCCATCCATGTCAGTGGAACAATGTTCAACCCATCTTCGCAGTCACAGGCCCATGTGAGGAACTGAGCCCATCAGTGAGGCTCAGTTTAGAAAAGAATAATCAGCAAGAGGCCTCAAAGATGACGTTCAAGAAATACAAATTCTTCCGCCTTAACCTAACTACAGGACTGCATACTGAGTCCTTAAGACAGGGAGTCTTGTCTCAAGGCTATGGACACCAATTTGAGTTGGAAAACTCTTGGTTGTGGGAGGCTGCTCAGGCCATTGAAGGATTTTAGCAGCATCCCAGGCCTCTACCCATTACATGCCAATTGCAATCCCCCTACCTTCAGTTATGACAACCAAAGATATCTCGCAAAATTGCCAAGTGTCCTTGGGGGCAAGAGTGCCAGTGATGAGAACCACTGCTTTAAGAACACTTTTCATGGCCACTGGATCAACTGAAACCACACTCTGATTTTTCATGACATCTTTCCCTGGGCTCCCTTCTAAACTTGACTGCTTGGTCATTTCCCTGTTCTCTTAAACTTGCCTTCAGTTTGCTTTCTTCCTGATTCTTTGGCCTTGGCATTTCAAACATCCTTTACCCCTAGCTTCACATTTATCTCGGAAGCAATGCACCGCTTTAGACCAATGCCTCCTCTGAGCCTTAAACCTTTCCTTTCCTTCCCGCAAAACTCCAAAGCTCCATTCCTCCTCCACACTGTCTCCTGAGATCCCAGCAGCCTTGTGTCCAGAGCCCCTCCCCAAGATTGGGGATCTGACAAAAACCAGCTGAAAGGATAAAGCTGTTCTCTTCTCATTTCTGAGAATCCCAGAGGCTGACAAAATAGTTCTTCCCTTTCCCAAAATATCTGCTAGTGACATGGGGCAACAGATAGCCCTCCCCTCTCACCTGCATAAGATGCTAGAGCAGGACTCCTAGGAAGAGAACTCAAACATTCCCATCCTCTCCCAAACACCCAGAGGCCCAACTCACCTCATCCTCTCTATTCAGCGGAACTTCATCAAGCTCTAAATATATAGCTTTCCTGTTTATGGGCTGACTTTGCCAATCACACCCTCAGAAACTTCTTTGGGCCACAGGGACAAGGTCCCTACCTTCAAAAGAGTCCAACTACATGACACCCTGTTCTTTTTTTAAAATTCCTGCTGGTGAAGCAAATTTATTTAAAGAGACTTTCTTACGAGACACTTATTCTAAAGTTTCAAGTAAACGTATTCCACATTATCAAAATGTAGCCACATTGTGACTTATTTAACCAGATGCTCAAAGACAAACTTTCTTAATCTCACTTCTTCACCTCTACTCTACTGCAAATGTTATCTCCTTCTCCAACTGTGCCATCAATTGTGTGATACTGAGAAAGTTAACTTCTCTGTTTTAGTTTCTACATCAATTAAAAAGATACTGATAATTTCTGCTTCATTTTCAGATAGATCTTTAGGTGTTAAAAATATACAATATTGAAAATGCAACGAACTCCACCAAATGCCCAATAATATCCAAAAAATATATTTTCCATTTCTGGCTGGATAACAAACAGGACCTTCAATTCAATAATGCATTATATTTCTTTTCATACAGAAAATACACAGGATATGAAACTGGTAGTAGACCATTAGTAGAACAACAATCTTCTTAGTGATCAGAGATGTCAACAATGAAAAAGACTGGCATATGCATGAGGAGTTCTCCATGGGTGAAGCTATTCAAGGAGAGAGTAGATGACAAATGCCAGGTATGGTACAGCCAGGATTCTGGTGTAGGGTAGCATGTGGAAGTGATCTATGAAACATTTTGTGAGTCTACAATTCTAATATGACTTCTCTCTGGCCACCAATAATAGTCAACATATTCTAGGATTGGCAACTCATTTACAATGAAGGCTGTTCTCCTAAATCGGAAGTTTTTATTATTATGTTAAGACATCCTCTTCATCAGTGGAAGTAAGAGCTCTTCTTGAAATCGATTTTTTGCCCTACAATTAGAAGGATAAGGGAAAAAGCTAATACTAATAAAGGGAATAAGTTTCTCTACTTTCAAATCCTTTCCAAGAACAAGTGTTAGATTCTTTTTGGTTCCATGACCATCACTGCTATTCTGTGGGGCCAAGGAACTCATTCTCAGAATTCTCACTCTCAGAGTTCTCCTGAGACCCCAGGGATATTAATAAAGACGTGTCTACAAGGACAGCTCACATAGAGCTCAGTGAATCTTAGGGTGCTAGAGAACAGCAATTCTGTTCTAGAATTTTTAATTTTAAAGATCCCTTTCCTTCCTCAACAAAATCTCTAGCAAATCAAGATTTGATTTTCAAAAGTATTATCCAAAAATGTCCCCTTTGGCTCTCTCTCAATTTCTCTTCGGGGCATGGGAATACCCACAACAGAAGAGGAAAAGGGTCATGTTCTAAAGGTACAAAGATAACTTTGCAAGGTATCTTGCTACACGCAACTACATTATATAAGACAGTTTTAATGGCAAAGAATTGTCATTCATAGAGCAGCTTGGCACTCTGGGGGTGGTACAGACATGTCCTTAAATAACTTTGTGAAAAGATTCAGCAAAGATAAAGAGTGAACTGATGTGCCATCCACCGTTAGTAAGAGTGACTTCACTTAATAATGTAGGTCAGGTCTGAAACTACCATAAAAGCTGAAGGTGGCTGTCTTTCAAGCATTAGAAATTATTAGTGTGTTTTTAAAAGTTTGAACTACTTTTTGAAAACAGAAATGCTGCTTCCATAATTAATAAGATGTTTATTCAGTTATGTGCAGTCTTTCACCAGACCTTCAAGCACTAGATTTTTTTTTTTTTTTTCATCTTCTTATCAGAGAATACTGGTAAACTGATAAAATGCTTGTGGAATTTATTGTTCTTTTATCTGTCCTTCCCTGGCCTTCAGTTCATAAAATTTTTTTTTTGTCTTTCAATAGTTTAATTACATGTGAAAAAGACTCCCAATAACATACTTGTGTTATAGGATATTAGAATTAAAAACCTTTCATTATATGGTTCTATTGTTATTCATCTGTACCTTCATTTGACAATACTGACTCAAGCTGCTGGCATTCTTTTAAGCTCTAAACATTTCAAATTCCAGCCACATAATTAAATGAAAAGGATACCTTGTTTTCTAAAACTATTTAGAGATAGCAGAATTTCAACAGTTTATGAAGCTGTCTTACATAAAAGTTACACTTTTCTTTGTGAATGAACCAATTCTTGCCAATCCAGTTACCCAATCTGACATATGTATTAACAAAAATTGAAATTAAATGAACATTGTTGGTCAGATAAATCCATTTTATATGAAGCTAATCATTATAAATGAAAACAAAATCCAACCTAGCCCATGGTTTAAGAAACTATTCTCACTTCATTAAAGCACACACATACCAGCTAAATTAATGAAAGAGTTTAGCTAAAAATATAATACATTTCAAACATTTGCCATAAACTGAAACCTTATTTTGAATAAGATTATGAGAGGAAATAAGTCTTAAAGAAAATATCAGAGAGTTCTTTTGATACTAGAAATAGTACATTCCTGTTCAGAAATAGTTTTGCCCTTATGACTCTGCTCCCAAGGTAGGCTTTTCTGGCATAAGTAAATTTAGCTTTATTTCTGGTACAAGTAGTCTTTCTTCATAAGTGTCACACTGAGCTGGGCTGATTTAGCTTTCTGTCTTCTTTATACCAGCCTTAGCAAGTTTCAAAATATATGGCCATTCAAAGCAAGTTGTATTGCAAGCTTTTCTCATTTGTTTTCACTTATCAAAAAGTTAGAAGAACTAAGTGAAACCAGAGTCCTTCAGCAAGACTAAGTCAAGGTTAGAATTCACTGGTTAACTGGGGTGTTTTGTTTTTTTTTGTTTTTTTTACAAACAGCATGTGCAAATTCCTAGGCTGGAACACACAGATTGAGAAATGTTCTCTAACACTGAAAATGAATGAACCCCAGAGCTCTCTGAGCAAAGAATTAAGGGAATAAGAACCTCATAGACCCAAATTCTCCAAATCACTGCATTCCTTGAAGATTTTAAATATACTCTTTTTGTAAGGAGATTTCAATTTAAGCTGGAAATATCTACCCATAAAGAAAAGAGATTAATATTAAGGTCACAAGGCAAATGCTTTTATTTCATAAGTATTTTAAGTTTTTCCTTCTTGACATAATTGTTATATATGGTTGCGTCTAGGTTTCATATCTGCTTTTGTATACCTGTGTGATGTTAAGTTCTTGTTCACAAAGGCTCTGGCTGATGTCACTCATGACATTCTGTGGTGGAGATTTATTCCCTGACCTTATGCTTTGGAAAGGACAGCCTGAAATGCTCAAGAAATTGTGGGCCTTAGTAGATTATACTATGAGTTATTTCTCTTCCCCAGAGGAGGTATTACCCACTGAAAGCAGAGGCCAAAAGAAGGTTCCTTCTGAGTGCCAGTATCCTTGCAGAAGAGCCATTTGAGCAGGATGCTGGTTTAGAATTCAATTTGAGGCTAAGACAGTGGTGGCAATACAGAGATAGTGCTTTGGCAACTTTTCTCTCATTTTTGAAACCTTGGTATAGAACAGACAACACTAAATCTAAAACGGCATCAGCATGTAACATTAACACCCCCACGCCAAATATCACAGTATACTTTGAGTTTTTAAAATATGACAAAGATAATTTTTTAATTCCAAACTGCATTCCAACTGAATGTTTAAGACCTTTCATTTTTAACGTTTTGATATTTTGATTACATATTTATTTATATACAACATAGAGTATAGAACCCATACTTAGCACTGTCCTATTGACTATAGCTAATAGGAATTGTATTTATATTAAATTATTTACTACCTGTTGCTTTGTAATGATTTTTTAACATCAACATAAAAATGATGCCATATAACTTTTCTGATTCTGTATCTCCTTTAGCATTTATCCAGCAACTAGTAATTAAGCCCCTACTATCAGCTGCATACTGGCGAATACTCCAGGTAATAGAGTTACTGAGCTCAGGAAAGTAAGGATAGTCAAACTCTGGCAAGCACAATCGATGCCTAGAGTTCAAAGGGATAATTCAAACTGTAAATTCAACCCCAAATCGGTATGATTTTGTATTGTTCTATTCCTATGGCTTCACTTCACACAAGCATCTGCACTTTCATGCTCTGAAGAGGATGACCACAAGGGAGAATCACCAATCACTTCTTTGTAACTTGGGACTCTCAGTACTCCTCACACTACTCTGGTGTCCTCATCCACCTCCACCAAAATGCAGCTTTAATGCCCAGACCAGCTGAAAATATCCAAATCTGTCTGTCCCAACTCCTCTCCTGAGCTTCAGGCCTCAGCATCCAGATCCCCGCTGCTGTCCTGCAGAAAGTTCACCCAACGTGGTCCACAACTGCGCCAACCATGTGCCCACGCACTTGTTGCCCCTCTTCCCAAGCATCCCCCTCAATGGTGATACCAGCAGCACAGGGTGGTCAGAAAGGTGTCATTCTGCACACCATCTCTCTCTCTCTCTCTCTCTCTCTCTCTCTCTCTCCTTTCTCTCTCACGCACACACACACACACACAGAGTCAGTTACCATGCCATCACTTCTGGTGAGGGAAACTTTAATTTTAAATAGAGGAGCTATTATTCTGGATCCAACAGTTAAGTAGTGGGAGTCTGGAGTCAAAGTTGTTGGGGTGAATGTGTTTCTATAATTTTGCAATACAGTCAAATTTAAGATCCATGTCCAGTGTCCATTTCAGAAGCATTAAACTTTGTGTGCTACTTAGAGTCAAGGACATACCATATTTCTTCTCTTTTGTTCTTCAAGGATGCCCTGTTTCATGATTATATCTCTTGGCCTTCTAGGTGTATTAATTATGAGATGAGTAGAGATCCCTTTTGTTTCAGAATATTATGCTTTCCAATTTTTACTAGTCAAATGTAGGATTTAGATGATTGGTCTAATGATAGTAGACATGCATGAGGACCCAAAAAATATCACTATAGTCAAGATGTGCAGTGAAGCCTGACTATATTTGGGAAAATATGCAAGATTACCTGCTGAGAGTTGACAAGAAAATGAGATGCCCAAGGATGAATTTAGAACACAGATCCCCCTTGCTTTCATTACAATAAAGATTTGACTGCTTATTACAGATACAGGATACTCTAATGAAGAGAATGTGAAACAAACTGAATAAGAGAAATCACATCCAGAGCAATAAAACTAAGATGATATTTTTAAAATTAAAATAGGAGACATAGTTAAGCCTTGATTAAAATATAATCCATTTGAGCTCGGTTAGATTTAAAACCTTTCTCCTGCTCCACAGCTGATATCATAGTTGAATAAAAATATGAACCAGGCAAGGTTCTGTCTTGTCCCCTAGGGTTTCAGAGGACCACAAAGGAAGACCCTAAAGACATTCACAGATTTTATTTCTACTCAGATGGTAAAGAATATGCCTGCAAGGCAGGAGACCTGGATTTAGTCCCTGGGTTGGGAAGATCCCCCGGAGAAGGCAATGGCAACCCAATCAAGTATTCTTGCCTGGAGAATTCCATGGACAGAGTTACTTGGCAGGTTATAATCTGAGCAGTCGCAAAGAGTTGGACACAACTGAGCAACTAACATTAACACTAAATCCTTATCAAACCTTTACTTGACCGTGCCTTTGTTATGAGATACTGCTCTAGTCTAAATTCTCATCATTTGTTTATCACCTGTATTCCTTCCACAATCTTCTAACTTGCCGCCCTGCTTCTAGTCACTTTTCTTTGAAATCAGTTCTCCACATTTTGCTTTCATCACCACAAATTAAAATGCACATATGCACCTGTTTTTCTACTCTCTACTTCCAGTGTTTGTTCTTAAATTCCATGAGGGCTATCTGTAACTTGGCAGTGTTACAGAACTTGAGATAATATGCTCTGAACGAACAAACAAATGGCAGCATTAGCCTGGCCTTTCTTAGATTCAGACCTGGTTCTTGGCCAAGGCTCTGGGGGAGGCTCTGTGGCTCAGTTTCAACATCCATAAAACAGGATCACAATACTGTTTGCCTTAAAGAGGTCTAAAGAAGCCACTTTAATCATCATCCATACTGTTGGGTGTGTTGTAAGGAACAGCTAAAATAGGTCACTTTCGCTTTTTATCTTTTGGCTTATAGGACATATTCTGTGGAAAGAACTGCTATAATCAATTTTCTTTCTCAATTTTTTTCTGCAAGTTTACATGCTGTTGTCTTTGCAATAACAAAAGAGCTTAATATTGGCAAAATGTGAGTGTTCTAATAAAAATTAACAAAGCACAGTTTTTCATTTTCTATACACTATGCTAAATATCCATCTACTCATTTTCAAATTAAAAATATGAAGCAAGTACTAATATCATTGACCTATTTAACAAATGAGGAAAGGGCTTTCAAAGGAGACATTATTTGCCCAAGATCAACCATTTAGTGTGCAGAGTCATGACTCTGAGCTTAGGTCTGTCTGTCTAGGCTTTTAACCACTACATTTTACAGCCTGTTCTCTGTACTAGCATCAAAAGAAAGTTAAATAGTTTTGAAGCAAAGAGTATATTTCCTCTTCACAATACTTAATCTTGAAAAATACATAAACTAATTCTATATATTTTTGGTAGTTTGAAACATTACTTTTGGGGCCTAGAGGAGCTATCCCATGTTGAAGGTCAGGAATGGCAGCAGTAAGGAGATACCCCTCATCCAAGGTAAGGAGCAGCGGCTGTGCTTTGCTGGAGCAGCCATGAAGAGATACCCCACACCCAAGGTAAGAGAAACACAAGTAAGATGGTAGGTGTTGCAAGAGGGCATCAGAGGGCAGACACACTGAAACCATACTCACAGAAAACTAGTCAATCTAATCACACTAGGACCACAGCCTTGTCTAACTCAATGACACTAAGCCATGACTGTGGGGCAACCCAAGACGGGCGGGTCATGGTGGAGAGGTCTGACAGGATGTGATCCACTGAAGAAGGGAATGGCAAGCCACTTCAGTGTTACTGCCTTGAGAACCCCACGAACAGTATGAAAAGGCAAAATGATAGGATACCAAAAGAGCAACTCCCCAGGTCATTAGGTACCCAATATGCTACTAGAGATCAGTGGAGAAATAACTCCAGAAAGAATGNTTTACCAGTAGTTATGTATGGATGTGAGAGTTGGACTATAAAGAAAGCTGAGCACTGAAGAATTGATTTTTTTGAACTATGGTGTTGAAGAAGACTCTTAAGAGTCCCTTGGACTGCAAGGAGATCCAACCAGTCCATCCGAAAGGAGATCAGTCCTGGGTGTTCACTGGAAGAACTGATGTTGAAGCTGAAACTCCAAAACTTTGGCCACCTGATGCGAAGAGCTGACTCATAGGAAAAGACCCTGATGCTGGGAAAGATTGAGGTCAGGAGAAGGGAACGACAGAGGATGAGATGGTTGGATGGCTTCACCGACTCAAAGGACATGGGTTTTGGTGAACTCCGGGAGTTGGTGATGGACAGGGAGGCCTGGCGTGCTGTGGTTCATGGCATCGCAAAGAGTCGGACCCAACTGGGTGACTGAACTGAACTGAACTAAGAAGTGAAGAATTACTCCACAGTGGAGTCTAAATGACCCAATGATAGAGCCTTAAAATGCCATTATCTGAAAGAGATTAGAGTGTTCTCATCAATTCCTTTACTTCCTCTTTGGTGCCTGTATTTCAACAAATGTCTCTATAGAACCACAGGCTTCTGGGAACGAGGCTCTGGTCTTCTTTGAAAGTGGAAGTCGCTCAGTCTTGTCTGACTCTTTGTGACCCCATGGAATACACAGTCCATGGAATTCTCCAGTCCAGAATACTGGAGTGGGTAGCCTTTCCCTTCTTCAGGGGCTCTTCCCATCCCAAGGATCGAACCCAGACCTCCTGCATTGCAGGCAGATTCTTTACCAGCTGAGCCACAAGGGAAGCCTAAGAATACTGGAGTGGATAGCCTATCTCTGTCCCAGGGGATCTTCCGGACCCAAGAATCAAACCAGGGTCTCCTGCATTGCATGCAGATTCTTTACCAACTGAACTATCAGGGAAGCCCTCTGGTTTTCTTTACATCTTTCAATTCGTTTTCTTATCTGTCTGAAGTTTTCTGCCTTCATGAGAGCAAATGGTGTAATGTTTTTATGAGTTACAATTTGCACGAAGTTGATTTTTTAAAAGTTGTGAAATAGCTACTCCAAAGGGCAAAGTCTGTCTATGTGGAACACAAACCCTTGATAAGAATTTAGCCTGCCAGGTTACAACTGTCTTCCTTTTTTATTTTTATTTATTTGAGTATAGTTGATTCACTGCATTGTGTTAGTTTCATATATAGAGCAAAGTGAATCGATTATACATATAGCCACTCTTTTTTTTTTCCTTTTTCCACACAGGCCATTGCACAGTACTAAGTAGAGTTCTCTGTGCTATACATGTCCTTATCTCTCTCTTTTTTAAAATATATAGTAGTGTGTATAGCAGAGAAGGCAATGGCACCCCACTCCAGTACTCTTGCCTGGAAAATCCCATGGACGGAGGAGCCTGGTGGGCTGCAGTCCATGGGGTCGCTAAGTCATGACTGAGCGACTTCACTTTCCCTTTTCACTTTCATGCATTGGAGAAGGAAATGGCAACCCACTCCAGTGTTCTTGCCTGGAGGATCCCAGGGGCGGGGGAGCCTGGTAGGCTGCAGTCTATGGGGTCGCACAGAGTTGGACACGACTGAAGCGACTTAGCAGCAGCAGCAGCAGCAGNAGGAAATGGCAACCCACTCCAGTGTTCTTGCCTGGAGGATCCCAGGGGCGGGGGAGCCTGGTAGGCTGCAGTCTATGGGGTCGCACAGAGTTGGACACGACTGAAGCGACTTAGCAGCAGCAGCAGCAGCAGTGTGTATAGGGTGATTCCAATTTCCTAATTTATCCCTCCCCCTCCTTGCTCCCAAGTGAACTTAGTTAACAAAACCGAAATAAAGTCATAGATGTAGATAACAACCTTCTTATCAGCAGCCAAAGGGACCTCCAGCGACCCTGAACCTTCTTGACCAGGGGGAATCCACAATTTCCTATATATGGTCAGTTGCAATCAGGACTCAGATCCCCTATCTGTTGACTCAAATGCCAGGGGAATGATTCACCGTCCAGTGAATCAGACGATTGTAATCAAAGAAAAATGTGAGTCTTTTGAAGGAAAAGCAATCTTCTGGGGCTCCTAACGCTCAATATCTAAATACACTTTCAATTCCTTAAAATGTCAGGTGAAATAAAATTAAGTGCCTACGTGAAGAGGAAGACGTGCTCACAAAGATGGGTGGGTTTCCAAGTCCTCAAAACCGAGTTCAGGACTACTCCGGAGACACCAGGCACCGGAAGGGCCGTTCTAACTCCCCGTTCTTTTTCTGTTCCCAAGACCTTCAGAATTGGGGAGATCAGGAAGGCCAACTGCATCCCCGCCCCGCTCGCAGTGATGAAAAGCTGGTCAGCGTGCGCCCCGCCCTGACCAGGACCGGGTGACCCTCTCGGGGCAGGAACTGCAGCTGCCTGCGGCCTCGGCTTCCTCGATTCAGAAACCGGGGCCGTGGATTCCATGCCGGCCCATCCCCCTGGGACCCTGCACCCTGCGGCCGGGTCGGTCCGCGCCGAGGGTGCCAGCCCGGCGCTGCGCTCGCGGGGAAAGGTCGACGCTCACCCGGGGATTCGGGCCGCAGGGCAGCGAG
>SJYV01000132.1:0-11790 GCA_006410875.1 Neotragus pygmaeus | reverse complement strand
CCTGGGATTTCTTTGGAAGGAATGATGTTAAAGCTGAAACTCCAGTACTTTGGCCACCTCATGTGAAGAGTTGACTCATTGGAAAAGACTCTGATGCTGGGAGGGATTGGGGGCAGGAGGAGAAGGGGACGACCGAGCATTAGATGGCTGGACGGCATCACGGACTCGATGGATGTGAGTCTGAGTGAACTCCGGGAGATGGTGATGAGCAGGGAGGCCTGGCCTGCTGCGATTCATGGGGTTGCAGAGTCGGACACGACTGAGCAACTGAACTGAACCGAACTGAACTATGCAGGCGCCAAATTTTGTTCCTATTATCCTTTGCTTACCCTTGCAACCCTTTCTTCCCCTTGTAGTTACATATCAGAAAGAAGGACTCGGAGCCACCACACTACAAGGCTCAATTGCAGGCTTGCTGATGCCCGCCTCTCAGTGTTTTGGGCAAGATCCTAATACCTTTGTTCCTCATCGCTGACTCCTGAGCTGTCGTCCCCTAGACTCCTCATGGTGGGGCTGGGGGTGAGAGGCAGCCCTCTCTGCCGGCTGAGAAATAAAGCCACCTTTCTATTACCTCTAAACTTTGTTTCCATATTTTTAAATCAGCTTCAGTGGGCAGAAAAAGCCAAGATTTTTGTTGGCAACAATTTGGGGGACTTGTCTGGCAAGTTGGCCCCACAGGGCCCCTTGGCTATGGGAACACCAGGGACTCCTTTCATAGGGCGGCACTGGGATCATACCAACCCCCCTGCCAACTTAGCTGCTGAACTCTGGGACTTTGATGGAGAAAAGGAGAGAGATTACCCTTTCAGCTGCCAAGGCTGAGGGCACTTTTCCTGAACTTTCCATCCAGAAACACTGGATATTAGAGGATCAGAAATGGGGCATCGTGTATATGGAGACACTCACCAGCATTTAGATAAGTCCCCTGGTGTGCACCTCGTGATGTTTTCCGTTTGAGGAACTGATGCAGTTCCAGTTTGGGGGTGTCTCCCTACAGAAGGGGGTCCCTATTTGTAACACGCCGCTTTGGACATACGTCACAGGCTTAGTGGGACTCAAAAGTCATATTTGGGGAGTTCTTGCCATTTCGTTTTTGGATTTCTGAGCATCTCTTTGCCATTTGTTTTGTTTTTAGTGACTTCCTGCTATCACGGTTTGGTTTGTTTACTTTGGTTTGTGAGCACAGACATCAGACCCTAACTGCTTGAGCTAGAATGGGAAGCACTTACTCTAAGATTTCATCCGAGTCCCCTAGAAAAAATCCTAGATTACTAGCAACCTATAGTTATGACAAGTATTTACTTAATTGGAAATTGAAAGTGCTCACACACACATAAAAATTTTTTTTGAGGGAGCTCTTTTTATTGTGTATGTAATTAAGGTGATTTTTTTTTTTAAAGGAGAAGCTGGGTTGATAACTTTGAACAAAGACTTCCTAGAGGGAAACGTATGTTTTTATGTATCTCTGAGATGTAAAATTTCTACCCGATCTTCCTAGGCTGTTCTATTGTGGGTTTGTTTATGTTACGCCTATAAGAGGTCTTTTATAATTTATTGGTGGCCAAATGATGAGTTATTTTAAAATTAGAGAAACTAATAAATTATTAAATCTAGAGCACAGACCAAAAAGCCTGAGACAACTCCAGGGTTTTCCTAGGAATGTTGGGATTTTGTCGCATATGGAAACCAAACTTTGGGCTATTGCAAAGCCATTATACCATGCTTTGAAAGGTGCAGATTCTGAACCTTTGGTTTAGATCAAAGTGTGTTATTCGCTCAGTTATGTCCAACTCTTTGCAACCCCATGGACTGTAGCCTGCCAGGCTTCTCTGTCCATGGGATTGTCCAGGCAAGAATACTGGAGTGGGTTGCCATGCCCTCCTCCAGGGGATCTTCCCGACCCAGGGATGGAACCCAGGTCTCCTGCATCTCCTGTTCTGCAGGTGGATCCTTTACTGCTGAGCCACCAGGGAAGCCTGTTTAAGAGGACATCCTTCCTTAAATGGAAGAGGAGCTTCAGTAGAGAAAGCAGAGAGGTGGTCTTGCTTGTCAAGTCAGTGCCCCGGAACCACCTGACTTCAAAATCTAACACGTTGAGTTTTCTGCCTAGATAGAACAGCCTTCTGTTCTAATTTCTGACTCCCATTCAGGGACTGCTACAATAGATTATCAAGTCCCAACTCATCCTGGAACATTCTGGGATTATTATGGGAGCAACAGGGGGATATGTATTGAAAGCCCATAATTTATACGACACTGAGAAATGCACTTGGCATATATTGCCTTATTTCATGTCTACAGAAGAGGTTAAATTAGGTGTGATTACCTGTATTTTGCAAATTCAGAGACAGGCTCAGTGGCATTCAGTAACTTCTACCAGTTGTGTCCCACACAACCAGGAAGTAATAAAGTTGGATTTCTATCCAGAAGGATATAGTAAAATGTGGTGTTTACATGGATTTATTTTAATTGCTCCAGGTTCAGGGTTTAACCTCTTTGGTTTCAGGATGACAACTTGAAAACAAAATGCACTTTGTTTTTTTAGGTTTTCTAGTTGTGACAGTTGCCCAGTTACCACCATTTAAACTAGAATCATGCTGCAGTGTATTTATAAAACTAATGCTTTTCCCTCAAAGGATGAATTTTCTCAGAAGTAAATTTTAGATGGTAAAATGATAAGAATGATCAATATTAGGATCCCAGAAACCATGTTTATCATAATCCAAAAAAAACCCAGAAAAGACTGATAAAACTTTCACCATTCTGAATGCATTGAACAATGCTGTAGTTTTATAAGAAGCTGCCTTTCCTATGTCCCCTTTTCTCTCTGCTAAAAAGAACAATTTGAGAGTCAAATTAACATTGTAGTGCAAAGTCATGTTAGAAAATCATAGGAAATTATAATCAAATGGGAGAGAGCTGCCTGACAGGACCTGTGGCTTAGGAGGGATGCAAGCATGGCCACAACCAGGGCAAAGCACTGGGAGAGGGTAGAGGCCAAGGGCCCAAGAAAGCCTTGGAGAAGCAATTTCGGGAAGCCAGTTTCCTGGAGCATAGGAATTGGGGCAGAGGACTGGTGTGAAGGCAAACAGAATAAGCAGCACAAGGACTTCTGAGTTATTGGTATTGAGTGTTGGTCCATTTTGGACACATTCCTAATTTAGTTGGAATGTTTAAGGGAGACATCGTGAAACATTTTTTAAAATTTTATTTAACAGTTTACAGAAACTCTCCCAAAGCCTGGATTCTAATAAACTTTTCTGACTTGATGGTCTTGGAGTTTGGTGCTGTGTGTGTGGTCAGTTGTGTCCAACTCTTTGTGACCCCATGGTCTGTAGCCTGCAGCCTTAAATTAAAATGACCATGAGGATAAAATTCTGCTAGCTTTTTGTGTGTTTTTTTTAAGAGAGAGTTGCACCACGGGGCTATTTTCTTGTATCAATCAAGTGGCTGGAATTTTGGGGACAAGCATTAAATCAGAGGCATAGGAGCTTTGGACCATATTTAAGCAATATCAGTTTATGCAAATACTTGAAATCCTGGGATTCATGTGGAACATTCACAGAAAATTGTCCAGGACAATGATCTTCAGCTATTTTACAGGGTCATAACCAGGAATGAATGAGATAGACAAGGTGAAGAAATCATTGATCTTGACTGGCATGCGTGCATGTTAAGTTGCTTCAATTGTGTCCAATTCTTTGCAACCCCATGGACTGTAGCTCGTCAGGCTCCTCTGTCCACGGGATTCTCCAGGCATGAATACTGGAGTCGGTTGCCATACCCTCCTCCAGGGGTTCTTTCCGACCCAAGGATCGAACCCATGTTTCCTGAGTCTCTTCATTGGCAGGAGGGTTCTTTCCCACTAGCGCAACCTGTGTGTCCAATATGATATTGACATTGTCCCTAGGATTTTACCTGGGCTAGTAGCAGTGTGCTCCTGGTTAGAGCTATCACAGGCTCATTGGGGATAGAAACTTCTTGGTTTTTTTAAATTATTTATTTAGTTTTGACTTCCCTGGGTCCTCACTGGTGCACACGAGCTCTCCCTAGTGGAGGCACACTGGGGCTACTCTCTAACTGTGTTACACAGGCTTCTCTTGCTGTGGGGCACAGGCTGCAGGATGCTTGTGCTTCAGTAGTTGAAGCGCGTGGGCTCAGTAGTTGTGGCTCACAGGCTTAGTTGCCCTACAGCATGTAGGATTTTCTGGACCAGAGACTGAACTGGTGTTCACTGCATCAGCAGGTGGATTCTTAACCACTAGACTGTCAGGGAAATTTGGGATAGAATCTTTAGTACACACGGTAGCATCTAAATATTAGGTTGAAAGGTGTAAACTACTGATCCTGGACTGTTTTGACTTACAAAATTAGCAATTTCATGGGGATGAATCTAGGAGGATGTTCTCCATAGTCTCCCTCACCTGCTCTCATTATGTTTTTTCAAAACCCTAGTCTGAGATATCGCAAAATCTAAACGAGAACTCATCTTCTGCCACTTTTCTCCCAGTTTCCATGAAATTTCAGGTCTCAAGAAGCATTGTGATGGCAACTCTTAGCAATTCATAGATTGGTTCCTGAATCAGCTTCTTCATGGGCCCAAGAGAAATGCACTCTGGGGCGGAGGGCCTGCTTTTAGGCAAAGGACAATCATAGGAAATTCTGAGGAAGTTAAGTTTACACAAAGCCCATGGCAACATTTAAGGAAAAGGAAACCCTAGGTTAGGTTGTGACATCTTTTCCCTGGATTTCATGAAAAATCTTTCTCAAGTCTTGCTGGGTTTGCAAATGTGCTATTAGAATGTACCAACAGAGCCTTGGTGATCACTGTCATTGGTTTCTCAGGGAGCACAGGCGTGCAGAATGCCTGGCCTCAGTTTCATTCTGACTCTGCCATTTTTCCTGCACCGGCCAATAAATTCTTATTTGGAGATTTTGTCAGTTACAGGGTGAGTTATGGACACAAATCTTTGTGTCCAGTGGCTTCTTTGGTGGGCCAGTGGCTGAGACTCCACACTCCCAATGCAGAGCGCCCAGGTTTGATCCCTGGTTGGGGGACTAGATCCCACATGCAACAACTAAAGATCCCACGTGCCACAACAAAGACCTGGTACAGCCAAATAAATAAATAAAAATAAATATTAAAATAAACTTTGTGCCTGCATAAAAGGACATAGTCATTTTCAAACTATTTCAAGTGTCCTGAGAAGGTTTTATGATGATAAATACAGCATCGATGATCATCTTTTGCACATGAAAATTTTAATTATTCTTTTCCTGGGGTTTCAACGGAGAGCAAAAGAAGAACTATGATAATACAAGGATAGGTAATTTATTCTTGATCTTAGCCCAAGTAGTGAATGTCTCAGATTTAACCCCTTGAGAGGGATTTTCTCCAAAAAAAATCTGTCTGAAATTTTAGAATGATTTCGCCATCTCCATAGCACTTGTCTTATGTTGATGAGATAAAGAATCTAGTAAGATGAACACAGCAAATAAAACACAGACTGTTATTTATTAATACAAATTTATATAGTGGCATATGTTATTGGAGAAATCAGAAATTCATAACACACAGATTGGTATTGGAAATACAAAAATCATTTCAGAGTCAAGGAATCAGGTTGACAGCACCACAGATATTTTACTCAAGTCTGAGCAGGTGTGTAGTGTCTGAGAATGAATATCTAGGGTACACCAAGACTAGATATTGTAAGATTGTGCAAACACATTCCCACACTCTTTCTGCATCTCCCCATAAGAATACGCACAAGGCCAGGAGGCCTGGGGCACAATCAGAGGGAAAAGGTGCAGACTCTTCTTTCTTTGAACCTTCACAGCCAGCTTGTGATAGCAAATAGCAACCCCTGAGGGGCTTTTGTTCCTGTTCACCTAAAGGCATGGTAGGAAAGGTTAGTAAAACACACACAAGGCCTTAGTGAGCGAGTTAGAAGAATTGAAAGGAGAGCTTTGACTGGAATAGCATCCCAGGTCAGTCAGCAAATTTTCTGCTTCCTCACATGACGTATAAAATGAAGTGAAAAATTCTGTACAGAAGCAGTACATCTCCGCTTTACATCTCTGAACACCTCCTATTTCACATGTGTGCATCCACCAGAGAAGGATGAAGTGTATGTGGTGGAGGTGGAGGATAGAAAGGAAGGGGGACACAAATGATCCCAAGGACTTCCCTTTCACACTGACAACTCACTATCTCATAGTCTGCATAGATGCTGCCCATGTCACTTGAGACCCTTCCACAGAGGCTGCTAGAAGCGCGCTGAGATCAGCCTCCACTCCTTCCCACACCAGCCCCCTTCGGCCTCCTGTCCTCACTCTTCCTACCCATGTGCCCTGTTTAGTAGGATCGCAAGAGCTGTACCAGAAGGCTCTCCCAGCAAGTGGGAAGCTGCTGCTTTCACATGCAAGCACTCAGGCATCTAGGAGTGGTGAGAAACAACAGGCCACATCAAAAGTTGCTCCGCAAGTGACTGGCTCTGTCCTGGCAAAAACAGTGAACCTTCTGATATAGGTTGTTCTTGTTTAGTTGCTAAGTCCTATCTGACTCTTGCGACCCCATGGACTGTAGTCCACCAGGCTCCTCTGTCTATGGGATTCTCCAGACAAGAATACTGGAGTGGGTTGCCATTTCCTTCTCCAGGGGATCTTCCCCACGAAGGGATCGAATCTGTGTCTCCTGCATTGGCAGGCGGGTTCTTTACTTTATTGCTCTGGAGAGAATTCTGTGCTGGGTTGATGAGCTCTCTGGTCATGAAACACCAGTTCTGGGTGTTCATGAGGCCAGTAGAGACCTTCCACCTCCAAACGCCCCAACAGGTCTCACCTGAGCAGGCAGGAGAATTGGGTTCGGAGGCCCAATCTCTCCAACTCTCCCTTCCCTAGAAACTCACACTCATCTTGGAATGCTTATCAAACTCTCGTCCAACTGTCCTGCTCAGGAGACTGACTCACAGTCTCACCTCCTGTTAACATGCTATGCCAGCTTCTTGGTTCAGCCCTCCTGAAGTCCATGCCAGATTCACGCCTGTGTTGAGTGCTGCTTCTCTGCCCCAATGAGAAGATTATTTTATGATTCAAGTAGGAGGGTTTTTTTTTTTCTCTTCTTGCCCTTATGATATTGGCACCATACTCTCTCACCTCTGCCCTAAATTGACTCCTCTATCCTTCACCCATGACACCGTTTATTTGTTCACTTAACACATATTCCTGGAGTGCGTGTGATGTGCCAGGCACTGCTGGAGAACCCAAGGCATGGCTCACGCCCACCCTCCTCTCAAGGAGCTTGGCCTCCAGCAGAGATGCCTGAAACCTTATACGGTTCATTCTTTCTAGCTTTGAGTACCAAAGTGCTTCCAATGTGGCATGTTCTCAGAGTGAGGCTCAACTCTAATACAAATATTACACAGTGTGAATGCTCCGCGATTTGCTTAGCGGTAAAGGTGTGACGGGTGTCAGGAAGGGGTAGTGTCTTTTCCTCTCGAACAACAGAAAGGTGCCTCCAGTTCAAAACAACATGACATGCATGCTTATGTTTTTGCCAACTCAGCAGAAATAAAACAACACAAAAGCAAGTGGTGTGCACGCTACGTACTACATCATTAAGCTGCTATTCGAACACGAAATCATTTTAAAGCCATGTGTTCATGGCCTTGTCATGTGCTGTGCTGATGTGGTAAAATAAGTGCCTGAGCTACCAAAAAAAGAACCCCCCAAAGAGAAATCCCTGAAATACTGTAGCGGAAGCCCGACTTTTATTTGCTGAGCGAGTACCCTGTCAACTGTGAGCACTAGCACTTTTGTGCTGTGAGAACCAGGGAATCTTCAACTCCGATTTTACTTGGGGCCTGAGCTGTCTCCTGATTGGCTTTATTCAAATGAATCACTGACTTCTCTGAAGCCTTAACAAAATAAAAGCCCCACAGCTAGCAAAGCACAGGGCTTGTCTATTACCGGACTGGGAAAAGCCTGGGGCAGCAGGAACTGTGGTAGGTGTGTCAAGCACCCACGGGCAATGTTGGCTAAAGGGGCACAGTGCAGCGATCTTGCCTGGGGAAGATGTCTCCTGGCTGCAGTGTAAACCAGCTGGGCACAAGGACATCCCCTGGGCCGAGGGTGCAGAGCCTCTCTGATGTGCTCTGAGATACTTGCCAGGTCCCTCCTTATCCCCAGGTTTCAGTGCCCCCTCAAAAAGTGGGAGGGGATTTCCCTCCATGCCTGATGCTTGACAGGAGAGGCTGAGGTTTCTCGGAGAAATGTTCTAGTCCAGAGCAGTTTAAACCCCCTGGTGAAAAGGGCTGGTGATGCAAAGTATAGTTGGAGGACAAAGAGTGCAGACTGTCAACTGGATGCATGAGCAAACACATAGGGGCCGATTAGCAGAATTCTGAGCGGAATCTGTGCATCAGCAATGTGAACTCTGCGGTCCAGACGCCCAGGAAAATCGCAAGCAGAATGGAGTCCTGTCCTAACTCTGAACACTGGCTTTCCAAGACTAGCCTTACAGAAGGAACAATTTGCCGCTGCAGAGACTGTTAATGGGATCCACGGAAAGAACTCCTTCCATCCTCTGGGGTCTCAGTGGTTCTTTGTCCCATGAGGTAGCTCAGTTGTGAGTTGATGCAAGCGATGCATGCCTTCCGCCACTGAACGCTATCGTATTCCCTTTTTAATCGGCAAGATTATAAAAATACCAGTATTTTCCCCCCCGTTTTATAAAAATGACTTTAGAAAAAAAAAAAAATACACACGGGTCTTCTCCATTAAACTTCTGTTCCATCCTGTAAATTGTTGTGAACTCTGACTTCCAGATTCAATTTCTTTACTTTCGCACCTTTGAACACGTAGGCGCCCTCGGCTTCACCAAGTACGTTCACGTTGCGCACGGTGCAGTACTGCCTGTCCACATTCTTCTCCACCCTGTCTGCGCCCCGTTTGGGCATGTCCACCTTGGTATTCAGAGGGTATTCCTCCAGGATGTCCCCCGTGGGCGGCTTCTTCCTCTGTTTCTGGCATTTCTTGGTGATGAAACAAACCACCAACGACACCAGAAGCAGGAGCATGACGGCTGCAAGGGCGCTGCCGATAGACGCCCCGGTTTGGGAGAGAGAAGCAGCTACGACGGGCTCTTGCATCTCCAGGTTCAGGGACTTCATATTGGTGCCATTCTTGACTTGGTCCCCTTCATTGTCATAGATGAGGGACTCGTCAAGGCTCAGCCAGCCACTGGGGTCTGCCAGGTCCCTTCGGTGGCGCCTCAGAGGGGCCGTGAGAGAGCGCTGGACCCTGGGGCCTGAGATGGTATCAGGACCAATGATGTAGATCACCTGAAGGTACCACTGGTGTCCTGCTTCCACCTGCAGGAGGAGGAGACGGGAGATGAACTGAACATGTCGCTGATGCCCGCAGACCACCTGAGGGAGGGGACGGGAAGACCACTGCCCACCACAAGCTTCCATGGGTACATGGCTTCAAGAAAAGCATTAGCTACACCAGTGTTCACAGCCACATTATTTACAATAGCCAGGATATAGAAACAACTTGAGTGTCCATCAGATGAATGGAAAAGGAAGATGTGGTGTGTGTATATATATATATATATATGCATATATATACATACTGTATATGCATATATATGAATACTATTCAGCTATTAAAAAAAAATCTTGCCATTTGTGCCAACATGGATGGACCTAGAAATTATTAGGCTGTACAGGTTGTACTCAGTCATTTCCACCTCTTTGTGATCCCATGGACTGTGGCCCACCAGGCTCCTCTGTCCATAGGATTCTCCAGGTAAGAATACTGGAATGGGTTGCCATTTCCTCCTCCAGGGTATCTTCCCAACCCAGGGATCAAACCTGTATCTCCTGCACTGGCAAGCAGATTCTTTACCACTGAGCCACCTGGGAAGCCCCAGAAAGTACTACACTGAGTGAAATAAGTCAGTCAGAGAAAGACTAATACCATATGATTTTACTTATATGTGGAATTAAAAAAAAAAAGACAAGCAAAACAAAATGAAAACAGATTCAGATACAGTGAATAAATAGGTAGTTGCCAGATGAAGGAGGGGGTGGGGGGCCAGGATACATAAAGGGGCTTAAGAGGTACAAACCTCCAGCTATAAAATAAAGAAGTCATGAGATGCAATACACAGCATAAGGAATATGGCCTTTAATACTGTAATAATTTTGTATGGGTACAGATGGTTACTAGATTTACCACACTGATCATTTCATAATGTGTGCAAATGTCAAATTACTATATATCACATGTGAAACTAACATAACATTGTACATCAAATATATTTCAATTAAAAAAAAAGAAAGGGAACAGATCCATTAAAGAAAGAATCTTTTTTTTTAAAGTCATAGACTAAATCAGACTATCACTGGTCACTGGTCTCCTTTAAAAAATGTTGAGGTAAGACTATGCGTGGTGCATTTAAGGATTAGTAAGTATGCCACTATAACTGTAGCAGAATAAATAAGGATTTTGATGAAGTATAGAAACAAAAAGAAAGAAAAAGAAAAGCCTTAGCAATGGTTGGTGTCTGAATAGAGAACTGAAACATATATTTTGGGATTCTAGTCTATTTTCAAATTAAAGTGATCTTAGGGCAAATATTCATATTTTTTTCTGTTTCCCTACTTGTCCATGGAATAGACCTAAGAATTTATCTTTTAGGGTTTCTGTAGCTTAGTGAATGCTTATGATTTGTTGGTCTTTATTGACATAAGTAGAGTAATAGTATTAATAACCAATTCATTCCCAGTGACTTTCCACTGGTTTATATGCAAATTTACTATTCATTGATGAACTTTAGCTAAAATAGAGTCATTCAATAAAGATTCATTAAACACCTACTCTGCACGTAATAAACAGACACTTGATAAAAATTTGCTAAATGTGAACACTTTTTGGATCATCTTCTGAGTGGTTATGTCATCAAGCATTTTATTTCCCTTTCATCTGCCGCCCATTGAGACCCTCCATGATTTTGAAACAATTTCTGAAGAGTGATAATAGTTCTGAAATTCAAGGTCATGACTTACTATTTGAAGACGGAGAAGAGTAGAAATTGATCTTGGAAATTCATGCTTATTACTGGGACTTAAGAGTATTTTTGCTTACCAAATACTAGTAATTCTTGCCATTCGAAATCACTGGATTGTATTTATGATTTTGTTATATATCTCCACATGATTGTGAAAAACAGCTGGTGCTGCACAGAGCCATGATGAGACTATATGCGAATTAAAGAATTTTATTATTGCTTTGGTCTATTGGATAGATTATAAAATTTGGGGTGAGTATGTTAGTTGCTCAGTCATGTCTGACTGTTTGCGACCCTGTGGACTATAGTCTGCCAGGCTCCTCTGTCCTTGGAATTTTCCAGGCAAGAATACCAGAGAGGGTTGCCATTCCCTTCTCCAGGGGATCTTCCCAACCCAGGGATCAAACCCAGGTCTCCTATATGGCAGGCAGATTCTTTCCTGTCTGAGCCACCAGGGAAGCCAAGACCCCGATGCTGGGAAAGACTGAAGACAAAAGACGAGTGCAACAGAGGATCAGATGGTTGGATGGCATCACCAAATCCATGACCTGATCTTGGGTGAACTCTGGGAGATGGTGAAGGACAGGGAAGCCTCGCGTGCTGCAGTCCATCGGGTCACAAGGAGTTCGACAGGAGTTAGTGGCTGAACAATGGTAAGTTTAACAACAAGAAAAAGACCTGCCAGCAAGAATGCTGTAAAAAGAAGCTGCCAT
>SJYV01000122.1:8783-19842 GCA_006410875.1 Neotragus pygmaeus | reverse complement strand
GCTCAGACCATCCAGATTCCCCCACTGCCCACAGCCCCACCTGAGGCCCAGGCTGGCACAGTCCCTGGGGTCCCAGGCCCGGCTGGAACCAGCACTTTGCCTTTAGGGGACCCTGGGACTCTGGGGTTTGGGGAGGTGTGGCTTTCCGGGAGGCGTGGTTTTCCGATGGGCGTGGTTTCTTCGAGGCGTGGCTCTGTCCTGGAATCCACCCGGTGGTCATCCGGGGCCCAAGGAGACGTCTCAGGCCAGGAGCTCCGGGGTACCCTGGACAGAGTCCTCAGCGGCCCCTCCTAGGAACTCAGCGGTACCATTACAGAGAGGAGACAGCAACACAGAGGAGAGGAGACTTGTCCCAGGTCCGTCAGCTGCTGTGAGGGCAGCCCTGGTGCCCCTTCCAGACTGGGGCATCCCAGTAGCAGCAGGGGAGCGGGGGTGGGCACACAGGCCCCGCCCTCCTGGGAGGGAGGAAGAATCCCTCAAATAAACTGTTCTAAGTATGATACAGGAGTGATACGTGTGTGAAGAGAAGCNCTCCCCAGGGGCGTGCACAGACCCTGGGGCGTGAGCAGGCGGCGGTGGGTCGTAAGCAAGTGGGGGACCTCTCCCCAGGAGTGTGAGCAGGCAGGGGGTTGTGAGCAAGCGGGGGGACCCCTCCCCAGGGGCGTGCACAGACAGGGACCCCTCCCCAGGGGCGTGAGCAGGCGGGGGTGGGGCGTGAGCAAGCGGGGGGACCCCTCCCCAGGGGTGTGAGCAGGCAGGGGGTTGTGAGCAGGCGGGGGGCCCCTCCCCGGGGGCGTGAACACTGGTGACTGCGGAGCCCATCCTGGGAGGGGCCGTGGAGCGGGTGCGGCCGTGCGCTGCCTGCACCCTGGGCTCCCAGCACTGGGGGCTGTCCTGGGGCCTCGTCTGCCCTGCCTCCGCCCCAGGCCTCAGGTTCTCCTAGGCTGGGGCTCTGCTTCCCTGGTGGCTCAGGCGGTAGAGAATCTGCCGTCAAAGCGGGAGGATAGGTTGTACGTGTGGGTTGGGAATCTCCCCTGGAGAAAGGAATGCTGACGTGCTCCAGCATCCTTGCCTGGGAAATCCCGTGGGCAGAGGAGCCTGGAGGGTCACAGTCTATGAGGGTCACAGAGTCGGACACGACTGAGTGACTAGCACTTAACACCTCGGGGTCAGAGTGGTTACCTGGGCGCTCAGCTCCCCTGCCTGTGGCAGTTGGTCAGGAAAGAAAGAAAGTGAAGTCACTCAGTTCTGTCCAACTCTGCGACCCCATGGACTGTAGCCTATGAGGCTCCTCCATCCACGGGATTTTCCAGGAAAGAGTACTGGAGTGGGTTGCCATTTCCTTCTCCAGGGGATCTTCCCAACCCAGGGATCAAACCCAGGTCTCCCACATTGCAGGCAGACGCGTTACCGTCTGAGCCACCAGGGAAGCAGATGACCAGGAGTGGTGTTCAATTCCCGAAGGAAAGGGGGCAGATGAGCACTCCGAGGCTGGGAAGGGAAGCCCTTCACCTCCAGCCAGTTTCTGGGTCAGTGGTTCCGAGTTCTGGAGCCCCCCGAGTGGCTGCAGGGGAGCAAGCCAAGAGTCGTGTTCAAAATGCAACTTCTGGGCCGCAGCCCGATCCTCACGGCCGAGACAGTCCAGGAGGGGCGGCTTAACCCACATCCTGGGCTGCCCCCGGGCCGGGTCGGCTTCACCTTTGTAATGTCTGCTTCCCCATCACCCAGGCCTGTCCTGGCTGCAGACGAAGGCCTGTCTCTTATACACATCTCTGCTGTGTGTGCATTTACCTGGGAGGAAAGTTGGAAAAGGACGAAAAGGGCGACTTTGGGGGACACTTGTGAATCTTATTTTGAGAAATGCAGATTTTTTTTTTCAAAAATGAACTTTTATTGGAAATCTTAGTTACTGTTGGAGAAATATGAATTTTTCCTTCCTTATTATATTGTATACATGTAAGGTGACATTTTTATAATAAATGTTTAAATATTTTAAAGTTTTGATGTATTTTGTGAAAACTAACTCCATGATAGTTTCAGAGCATAAATAGAGTGTAACTAAATAGGCAGGTATAAAATGCTTTCGGATGAGAAGAAAGGGTGTCAGAATCCGGTACCGCAGCTCTTTAGGGGGTAGGGAGGAAGAAAAACAACCACTGAGAAGAAAGGCGTGACTTTTGCAGGCAGCCATGACCTAAACGCTTTCCATGTAAAACATTAATCAGGCTCAGTGTTAGATTAGATCAGAATCTACCCATATACAATAGAATTCCACCCAGGAAGAAGCCGGATGGGAGTAAAACCAAACAGATTGCGAGATCCTTTTACAGTATCACACAAGACTCTTCCGCTGGGTCGAACCACGGGAAGTTGTTGAGTTTTTCATCTTAAAAAGATTGAGCACTGACTATATCACGTAATTTGATCACACACAGGTGTACACAGTGAGTTTTAAATAGGCAGAGAATGCTTATATAGTACATAGGGGAAAAAAATTGCAGACTTTTTAAAAAAAGGAAATGAAGGGAGGGGGGGGTCCAAACAAACTCAGTAAGGTGACAAGGAATTGCTAAGAACGAGAGCCAGGAGCCGCGGCTGAGCAGGAGACTGAACCCTCCAGGGTGAGAAACCTCGTATGTGCTGGTGTCACTCCTGCCAGAAAGCGCTGTGTCCACAAGCCCCGAGGTTGGGCAGGGTTTGCTGGATGCATGGGCCTGGAATTAAATAAGCCAGTGGCAGAAAGGGTGCTGGTTACGCTCCTGAGACAGGGCTCCCGGGGTGACGCTGAACAAGAGCCAGACCCTGCTTGTTTTCCGCACATCCCTAATTTAGCTTCTTTGGGGAATAAAACCCTCTTATGTTCCCTTGCTGGTACAAAACTAATACATGCTTATTCTAGCCTGTTTGGAAAATATTGATAAGCAAAAGAAAGAGAAAAGAAAGAAGTCCAAAACCTCAACTCCCAGAGCTTAATGAACTTCTTTTCTGGTCTGATACGCATGCTCTTTTCCAGGGGCTGATGCTTTATGCTAAAGAGGAGGTCACACCGTGCTGCCGCCGACCTGGCTTTGCTCTGGGACTCCGTGGCGCTCGCCCGCGTCTTTCACCACCCACGTGGGCTGCAGGTGCACGCTGTCACTGCAGGCGTGCCCGACTCTTTGTGACCCCATGGACTGCAGCCTGTAGGCTCCTCTGTCCAGGGGCCTCTCCAGGCAAGAACACTGGAGTGGGCTGTCATTTCCACCTCCAGGGGATCTTCCCGACCCAGGGATCGAACCCGTGTCTCTCTGTGTCCTGCATTGGCAGGTGGGATTCTTTACCACCGAGCCAGCGCTTGAGCCTTTCTTTGTGTGTAGACAGAGGGATCTGTTTATGAACCCCCTCCCGGCTCGTGCGATCTCCCGAACCTGCTGGGCTGCCCCCCGGCCTTGTCCACCCTGGGCCCATCTGCTGGGGGAGGCCTGGCCCCTGATGCTGTCTTGCTGGGAGAGAAGGAGCACCCGTCTTCCTGGGGGGCTCACGCTGCCCCAGGCCCCCTCCCCCCACACTGGGCCTTCACCTGACTGCCCCTCCCAGCAGGCTGGACCACCCCTCTCCTGGGCCCGCCCCGTCCACTGCCTCGGTGTCTGTCTCGCAGCGACTCTCCCCCGGCCGGCAGAGGTTTACGGGGTGCTCTCTGTTAGATCAGGGCCTGGATCTCGCCACACGCTTGCTGTGGATGCTCCACGGCAGGCGCGCGTTAGTTCAGCTCCGTCTGTGCGTCTTTAGGTCAGAGACAGACAGAGCCTCAGAAAGCCTGCGCTGCATGGAGACGTGGCCTCGGCCACACCGTCTGGCTAAACCAAGTGTTATTTTCAAAAACTTCATTATTTAAAAAATCATAATGTTATGAAGTCAGCTACATATAAATATTAAAGAATTAATTAGATAATCCGGAAAAGCAGGGAACTAAAGGAAACGAAATTCTGCCCATAGTTTTCTAACTTTTAGACTGTGTTTCTCTCTTAGTTTATTACACATTTACTAATCACTTGGTGGGCTACAGGCCATGGGGTTGAGAGAGTCAGACATGACTTAGCAAGCAAATGACAGCTATGTGGCAAGCGCCGTGCTCCGTAAGCCTCCGTCCACTTGTGGCCGCGCATCACCCGGGAAGTGTCCACAGGCCCTCCCTGCACGCCCTGCAGACACTGACCCTCAGTGACCGACTCCCGGCCCGTGTCAGCCCTGACGCATCGCCACCTGTGTCTGGCCTCAGAGTCAGTTCGGGGGACGGGGTCACCGCAGTGCGAACTACGGGCTCGGGAGTCAGACCTCCCGGTCAGAACCGCTAGACCGAACTCGGGACTTCCACCTTCTCAAGAAACAGGTGGCTGAGAATCGCGGGGATCACACTGGCTGGGACCCCAGGACTCTCTGTGGGGAAACCCTGGGCGCTCTGCTTGGTACCCCGGTGAGACAGGGCGTCTCTCAGGCCAGGCCCAGCCGAGCCTCGCAGCTCCTTCCGCTTCTCTGGGGCTTGTCCTCCTGACTGTGTGGAACCTCCCGGGACACTCCCAGGGACCGCTGATGCGGGCCGCCCTCTCCCTCAGCGCAATCAGGCTGCCGAGCCAGGCGGAGCCCGCGCGCCACCCTTGCCTGCGGTCCTCCAGGTGACGCTGCAGGGGTGTGGGGTGGGTGAGCCCCTTTCAGGGTCTCTGCCCCGGGTTAGAAGCCGGTTCACGAGTCCCGTCCCTGTCCCTCAGCTCCAAGCCGTCCAGTGACCCCCACGGGCCTCGGGCGGGGAGGGATCTGTGTTTACCCAGGGAGCTGCTCCCGTGGCCGCTCCATGCCCATGGTGACGCTGGACGTTGCCGACCAGATGCCAGAGCGCTGTGCTAGGAGACAAGGATCAGCTCCTAGGCTGGCTGACTTAGTGGGCAGTTCAATGCCAATGAGTTTATCAGTTTCGGTCTTAAAATGTTGTGTAAGCACCCAGAGGCTTTCTAGCAAAGGGCGTGTGGTTTTATTCATCAGGTTTAAAATATGAAACTCTGGGCAGGTCCTCCTCAGAGGGTGTTTCCATTGTCACGGCTCATGGCTCTGTTTCGAGATGAAGCTGCTGATCGTCGGTCTGAGGAACAGGCCAGAGCAGGGCCCGTGCACCCCGGTGTCCGGCAGCTCTGCGCCCCGTCACCGCAGCACCACGCTCGCCAGCGATGGACGCGCTCGGGCCCCAGGCGACTGCGGAAGGCCGCGAGGATGGCGGGGGTCCTGGACCGCGTGGGCTGCTTGCTCTCTCCCTCACCAAGAATGTGCGGCAACTGTTCGGAGGAGCTCAGCCAGCAGGGGCGTCACGAGCCAGCCAGAGGCGCTGAGTGGGCCAGGCCGCATGCCCCGGTGCTGGTTTAAGTTCTCTGCTGGCGGGAAGCTGGGTCCTCAAGGCCTTGTGGAGCGGCCGTCCATGACTTAACAGACGGGGGGCCCTTCCACTTTGCAGCCACTCAGTAACTGTTAGAGTCGGTTTTAACCTGTTGGGTTAAAATAACAGAAGGTGGTTTTACTGTCCTTGAGAGGATGAAAAATCTAGATGGTAAGAGAAATGATACCAACTGTCACTGGAACGTTTACTCTTTGCCAGGCACCAGCTGGCACTTTTAACAAGTCATCTCCCAAATGCAGGTGGAGACACGCAGGGAGGCACGGCAGGAGCTGGAGGCCACGGGTGCACACGTTCAGAACACAGGCCACGGGGTTCGCAGAAGCCAGGCGGGGTTTGAGCAGAAGGATCTTAGAGAGGAGGCTCTGGGGGACTCCGTGAGCGGCTCCACGAGCCCACCTTGGGAGACGTGGGGTGAGGAGGGGCCAGCCGGGGCCGGAGCCCAAGGGTNCCTCCCTTAGGTAGCTGGCGGAACCAGAGTTATCTCATCCCTCCCTTAGGTAGCAGGCGGAACCAGAACTATCTCATCCTCCCTTAGGTAACAGGCAGAACCAGAGCTATCTCATCCTCCCTTAGGTAGCAGGCGGAACCAGAGTTATCTCATCCCTCCCTTAGGTAGCGGGCGGAACCAGAACTATCTCATCCTCCCTTAGGTAACAGGCAGAACCAGAGCTATCTCATCCTCCCTTGGCAGCGGGCGGAACCAGAACTGGCCCAGTAGGAAGGATGGGCGTGTGGAGTCCTGAGCCCTGCTGGCCGAGCGCCCGATAGCAGCAGCCCACTGTCTCCACAGTGACGCCCCCCACGCCCGGGTCAGGGGCCCATCCCGGGGGGCGGGCGGCAGGCTGTCTGGGGGGAGGGGCAGCTCACCTCTAGGACAAGACCGGGGACACAGGCCACCAGGGCCAGAGACAGCGTCCCAGGCTTCGTGGACAAGACACCAATCACGCGTCTCCAGCCGGTGCTCAGGTGACTGGAGAGAAAGCAGACTTCCACCAGTTCCTACTGATGAAACTAAACACTTGGTTTATGTACTCAGACATTTGCACTTCATCTGCTTTTCACATGTCATAAAGTGTTCTCTTTTGATTGTTCTCAGCCTCTTTAAGATGTAAAAATCACTCTGGGGCTCAGAGGCTGAACAGACACCGGTGTGGGCCGGCTGCAGACCCTGGGGTGGGAGCTGAGGTCAGGGAGGGGCACGGCCCCCAGCACTCAGCTCCTGGGGCTCTAGAGGGCCGAGGGCACAGATAATCCACCCACAGGAATTCCTGCTCATGAGTGAATCTGACCGGTGGCACGGTGCTCTAAAAATGCACTCAGCTCCTGGGGCTCTAGAGGGCCGAGGGCACAGATAATCCACCCACAGGAATTCCTGCTCATGAGTGAATCTGACCGGTGGCACACTGCTCTAAAAATGCACTGTGTCTGGTCGCAAAGTGACAGTGTGAGTTGCTCAGATGTGTCTGACTTTTTGTGACATCATGGACTGTAGGCTGTCAGGCTCCCTTGTCCATGGGACTTCCCAGGAAAGAGTACTGGAGCGGGTTGATATTTCCTTCTCTAGGAGTTCTTCCTGACCCAGGGATCGAACCCGGGTCTTTTGCACTGTAGGCAGATTCTTTACTGTCTGCGCAAACCCTAGTGAAATGCTGTGACGGGGGCTCAGCGTGGCAGCCCCCTGGCCGTCACAGAGCAGATGCCAGAGCTCCTTGCTCTGATGGGTTTGGTCTCTCCCAGCCATGCGGCAGGGAAGGAGGGTCCCGTTCCCCCCGCCCCCACAGCACACCAGGGTGGAGAACAGCTCCCCTGGTTTCCATCCTGCACCGCCTGCAGGGGGAGAAACTTCACTGCGTTCAGATGGTGATGATCCCATAAAACTATTTCTCAGGGTGAAGCTGGGCTGGGCTCCCATCTGACCGGGCCACTCAGGTCAGCAGCAGCGGCTCTTTCCTTGGGGACGCGGGTGGCAAGTTTGAAGGTGTCCAGGGCCCCCTAAACCCCTTCCCCGCACTGAGGACCAGCTGCTGTTCTTATACTGAAAACGCACAGAAATGCTGGATTCTCTTTCCTTCACCTGGGATGTAGGCGCCTGCATTTTCTCACTGATCAAACTGACGTGACTTGCCTGTGACAAAGGACGTGTAAAACGTGACTCTGTGTTTACTGTTATGGGAGCCGTGCTGTTTAAGAAGTGGCGGAGAGTGAAAGTGTTCGTTGCGCAGTCGTGTCGACTCTTTGCAGCCCTGTGGACTGCAGCCTGCCAGGCGCCTCTGTCCACGGGATTCTCCAGGCAAGAACCCTGGAGTGGGCTGCCATGCTCTCCTCCAGGGGATCTTCCAGACCCAGGGGTGAAACCCCCGTCTCCTGCATTGCAGGCAGATTCTTGACCATCTGATCCACCAGGGAAGCCCCTGGGGGTTAATGCACTTCCAGATGGAACAGGCAGCGCAGTCCTAGGATGGATGGGAAGGCTTTCTCCAGGGACTTTTCCAGCCAATCGGGAAGCTCCTGGTGCCATCAGACAAGTCACACACGTGTCCTCAGTGTGGCGGTAAGCCTCGGTGCCTCTGGTTCAAAAGGCCCTGCGAGCCCGGCTCCCCTTCTGCTGCCTAGGGGGGGTCTGAGCTGAATGTCTAGTGTGCAGATAGAACACCAAGCGCAGTTTCTCAACATGTTTGAGATGAACAAAGAGTAGGGGGCAAGAGGGGGCCCCCGGGCGTCTGGGAGCCCGTCAGCCAATTATGGGCCATGGGCAGAGAAAGCGACTGAGAGGGGACTAGGGTTTGGCCTGCACCCAGCTGCACGGGCGGATTCTCACCGTGCTTCCTCTCTACCACTGAGAGCGTGCAGACAAACAGCAGAATTTCAGAGGTTTTCTTTTTCTTCAAGGTGGAATGTGTTTCCTTTTCTAATTGAACAATGATGGCTACTGAAAAATCCAGGAATTAGTTTTAAAAATCCACATTTAAAAATAAAGAAATGACCCAAGAAGAGCGATGATATGACATTAGCGCCTCTAAAGTTGGTGCTGATAATCTGACCGTCTGGATCTACGTGTCTTCCCGGAGAAAAGCACCTGGATCGTCTGGAATTGCCGGTTCTGCTGGGTGTTCCCAGTGGCAAAGTTTCTTAGGAAGGATGACGCACCTTCACACCTTAAGCGCCCAGCACACGAGCTGATGTTCCGAGTATTTGATAAGATGGACGTCTGGTGACTGAGGGAATGAGGGTTGGGACTCCCACCCTGTCTCTAGCCGCAGCTGTCAGGCCGCGCGTTGCCACCTCTTGTAAGGACTTTTTCTCAAGCCAGATCGGAGATGCAAAAGTGGTCTTGGTAGATTCTGGCTTTCTGTTTCAACATTCTCATAAGAATATAATCTAAAATGCATTAAACTTTTAAAAATGTGAATTCTATAAATTTTTTATCATGCAATAAAATCACGTATCACATTAAGTTTGGGAAGCTCAGAAGAGAAGAGTTAGACTTTCATTATTGGAACATGACTGCACTAGTATCTTGGTTTAATTTCTTTAATCCTTGATCTTGTATATTTGTATTTTAACATAACTGCAAATACAACCTGAAACATTCTGAAAGTGAAAGTCATTCAGTTGTGTCCAACTCTTTGTGACTTTATAGTCCATGGAATTCTCCAGGCCAGAATACTTGAGTGGGTAGCTGTTCCCTTCTCCAGGGGATCTTCCCAACCCAGGAATCGAACCAGGGTCTCCTGCATTCCAGGCAGATTCTTTACCCACTGAGCTACCAGGGAAGCTCCATATGGCATGGAATCATACCTTTATGTCTGCACATTGTTCTATTATGTGGTGTTATGAGACTTACCCCTTTCTTAAGGCTTCTAGCAATGGCACCCACTACGGTACTCTTGCCTGGAAAATCCCATGGACGGAGGAGCCTGGTGGGCTGCAGTCCATGGGTTTGTAAGGGTCGGAGACGACTGAGCGACTTCACTCTCACTTTTCACTTTCATGCATTGGAGAAGGAAATGGCAACCCACTCCAGTGTTCTTGCCTGGAGAATCCCAGGGACCGGGGAGCCTGGTGGGCTGCCGTCCATGGGGTCACACAGAGTCGGACACGACTGAAGTGACTTAGCAGCAGCAGCAAAGGGTTACTTTGGGCTTCCCAGGTGGTGCGAGTGGTAAGGAACCCCCTGCTTATGCAGGAAACATAAGTGATGCGGGTTCAGTCCTTGGACTGGGAAGATACCCTGGAGGAGGGCATGACAACCCACTCCAGTATTCCTGCCTAGGGAATCCCATGGGCAGAGGAGACTGACGGGCTGTGGTCCAAGGGTTGTAAGAGTTGGACACGACTGAAGCAACTCAGCACGTATGCAAGGGATTATTTTAACTACTTCTGTTGAAAATGGCACTTTGATGAACATTATGTGTAATTTTCCACATTTGGGGCATTTTTCTTGGGCTAGATTTCCTTGAAGTGGATCTAATAGGTAAAAGGACATAAAAATTCTCAGGCCACCTCCCAAGGCAGGTTGTTGAAGCTCGTCCATTAGGACCAGCAGGGACGCAGACCTCCAGCCCCGGGGGTGTCCTGGGAGTTTTCTATGTCTCCCTTTCCCGCAGGCCGACAGCCAAGGTCCTGGGCTCAGACTGTGCTGACGGTCTGTCTGGAACCCTGGGCTTCAGTGAGGGGCCCGAGCTGGCACGGAGACAGCCCAGGACTCTCACCCAGGTCCCCAGCGTCAGGAGCGGGCGCCCAGGACTTGTCCTCCTCTCTGCAAGGATGCTCCTGCTGCCTTCTGACGGAGGGGGACGGGAAGACCGCAGGCCTAGGGACAGGCCCCCCACGCCGCCTCCCCGACAGGCTCGCTTTGAAAATCGGAGAGCAAAGAAACCAGAAACTGCCAGCGCCTGGAGGTGGGTCCCAGACGGAGGCTGAGTCTTGGTTTCCGGGAGCACTTCTGGGGAGGAGCCTCGCCGGCCAGGCGGGCTCCCCTCCGCGTGGGCAGGGCGCCCCCTGGTGGGCACGCGGAGGCTGCCGGGCTCCACAGAAGAGCCCCCACCTCCTTCCGCAAACCCGGCTCCAAACCCGGCTCCCAGCAAGCTGCACACTCACAGCTGAAGGCGCTCGGCCCGCGCCCCGGGGGGGTGAGTGCGGGCCGCCGCCTGCCGCCCGCACCTGACTACCTTCCCCTCCTGGCCACCGGGTGTCTCCCCAGGACACCCGGCTCCATCCTTCCTTCCTGCAGGCAGCCGCTCGGGCTGGGCTCCAGAGGCAGGCCCCGACAGCAGCGCCGCGCGGAGGTCACGGTGCCTGCTCCGAGAGGCGCCCCGCGCGTGGCCGGGTTAGCGCACGCCCGGCGCGGCGCCACGGCTCCTCCCGGGCTCCGCCGCCCAGCGCCGGTGGGCGCCTTCCTGCAGAGCGAGGTCCAGCAGGAGGGGCGCTGGCGCGGCCGCTTCCGGGGCCTCGTCCTGGGGCTGCAGGAAGCAGAGCGTGTCCTGAAGGTGCCGGGGCCTTGGCCCTTCCGGAGGACTCCGAGGGTAGCGCAAGGCCACTCTTCACTGCCCTCGGGCAGTCACTCAGAGAACCCGCTCTGGAAGCTTCTGTGGGGCCGTCCTCGGCGGCTCCTGCCCCTCCTCCCAGACACCCCCA
>SJYV01000103.1:0-11356 GCA_006410875.1 Neotragus pygmaeus | reverse complement strand
CTCGGGAAGCTGGCCCTCCTCCTGCTTCTGTCCACAACCAGCTCAGGGAGGCAGCAAGACCCCACCTCAGGGCGCAAGCAGCTGTGGCCGGGGCATTCTTCCCCTTAATGTACCATCGGAGTAGACGTCAGGCTCTCCCTCCCTCTCCCGGGAGTTCCTCTGTCAACCTGCATCATCGCCGCCCCTGTTTTGCCCACTCCGGGACAGGGATCTGTCAATCAGCACTCCCGTGAGCCTGGGCTCCCCTCCTGACCTCAGGCCCAGGGCCCCCGGCCGTGCCCCACCCCCCGCCTCAACTTGGAGCAGCAACTGGTCAGTCCAACTCACTTCTTGCTGAGTTTCGTTTCCTGCCAGGGTGGGGTCTTATCAGCCTCTGGCTGCTGCTGCTACCGCTAATTTATTTCCTTATTGGGCTTCCCTAATGGTTCAGTGGGTAAAGAATCTACCTGCAATACAGGAGACCCATGTTCAATTCCTGGGTTGGGAGGATCCCCTGGAGAAGGGATAGGCTACCCACTCCAGCATTCTTGGGCTTCTCTTTTGTGGCTCAGCTGATAAAGACTCTGCCCGCAATGCGGGAGACCCAGGTTCGATCCCTGTGTTGGGAAGGAGAAGAGAACGGCTACCCACTCCAGTATAGCCTGGAGAACTCCATGGACTGTATAGTCAACATTGGACGCGACAGAGGAACTTTCACTTCCCCTTTCTTTCCGTCTCATCCCCCCTTATCCATCTCGAGTTTTCTCCCTTCCTCTCATTCCAGGGGAATGAGCTTCAGAATATTCCAGGGGAGCAGGTGACGGAGGAGCATTTCACAGANAACATTGGACGCGACAGAGGAACTTTCACTTCCCCTTTCTTTCCGTCTCATCCCCCCTTATCCATCTCGAGTTTTCTCCCTTCCTCTCATTCCAGGGGAATGAGCTTCAGAATATTCCAGGGGAGCAGGTGACGGAGGAGCATTTCACAGATGAGCAGGGCAACGTTGTCACCAAGAAGGTGGGTACGGAGTCCCCCCCTGAGCCGGGCAGAGGGCTTTGGGCTCACCCTCAGCTTCTTGCTGCCACCCGGCTCAGATGGGACGGTTCGGGTACCTGCCACAGTTCCAGACATGGTGGTCCTTTGCCTGATACAGCCTGAGCTCAGCTGGGGCGGCTGTGTTCCAGAAGGACGGGGCCCTGTGGATACAGCCCCAAACTAGTCCTGTTTTCAGCTCTGAAAACAGCTGTGTGACAGCAGTGTGGGGGTCCCCACGGAGCTTCCTGAGATAAAAAGGATGTGAGAACGCACGGGGTTGGCCGAAAGTTTACACCAGGAGCTGTCATTCTGCCAGACAGGGGCTGTGCTGGCTGAGAATGACTGGTGTGGCTCCAGGGCACACACTCGGCCAGAGCAGGGCCTGGTCTTTCCTTTCGCACAAGGAGCTTCATGCTTGTGTGTGTTCTCACCTTCCCACTCCTTGCACACGGTCGCAGAGCAGACAGTCATTGGCATATTCAGATGTGTGACTAGGGAGCAGACAGTCGAAGGGACAGACACGCCTTCCCCATCAGGGGCTCACCATCGTGCAGGAAAGACAGTGTAAACGTCCTTCACACACTAGCAGGCAGAATGGACCTCATGGGCTAGAGATGGAAGTCACAGCGTCAGACCCACTTGTCCCTGAGCCCCGCTGAGACCCCCACAAATTCCAGGCCTTCTGAGACTGCCCAGTGCGGGCTCCCCACCCGACCAGGGGGATCAGAGGCCGCCCCTGACCTTGACCACAGGGAAGGGTGCCTGGGGCCACAGCCTGCGCCCACCGCACCGCCCCCTGGGACCTGCCCCCTTTCAAGCTCTTCCTCGACGGCTTCCCCAAGCCCCCTCCTGCCCTCCCTCTCATTTTTCCAGATTGTTCGCAAAGTCGTTCGCCAGATAGACCCGTCCGGAGCCGATGACACCCAGGAGCTCGAGGAGGTGATTTCCAGGGGGCCCCCGGAGGACCCTAGTGAGATGGAGGCGGACGTTGATTCCTTTATGACTCACGCCAAGGTACTGGTGGGGCCGCGGCCTCCCAGGCCCTCACCCTTCTGAGGGGCTGGCCCGTGACCTCCGCTGCCCCCTGCGCCAGCCCGCCTGGGGCTCTCCTCTCACCTGTCTGCTGGCTCCCCCTCGAGCCTCCTGGAGCTGGTGGCCCCGCTCCAGCCGCCTCTGTAGGGTGCCCGTCCTCTCTGGCCTTCCCGCTGTCTCTCTGTGTGATCTGTCCTGCCTTCTGTCTGAACTGCTCTCTCCAGGTGGAGCGGAGAGGAAGTGGCCTGCAGCCGGACCTGATAGAGGGCAGGAAGGGGGCTCAGATAGTGAAGCGGGCCAGCCTCAAAAGGGGGAAGCAGTGATCTCCAGCCCCTCCTGTGGAATGGCCTCTTTGGAGGTAACACAGGCATCGGTCTTGTCTGCATGGCCCGGTCTCCCGCTGCCCCCACCCCCAACCTCTTCCACAGCCGCTCACTTGGCATCCCCATCCTTAGGCCAACTCCCGCCTCTCCCAGCATGAAGTGGGAGGACCAGGCATCGCTGTGGTCTCTAAGCTCAGACAACGCTTACTAACGGTGCCCTCTGAGCTGCTTCCTCCCCGAGAGAACCGTCACAGCTTCTGCTGACCCGTTCCTCGTTCCTCGGGAGTGCAAAAACAGACGCGGCACACGTGCTTCCCTGAGTGAGAAGCGCTGGGTTCATCTCTGCAGGAAGCCCCGCCCAGCAAGGGAGCCTGGGGCGGGGGGCGGGGCCTCAGAGGGNCCATGGACCCTCAAGCCGATGAGTCACGGGCAGCAGTCATGCTAGCATTTGTAAATCAGGCAGCCCCTGACATCAGGAGAAAGTTACAGAAGATAGAGAGGTTGGGTGAACAGTCCTTACAAGACCTAATGAGGGAAGCAGAAAGACTTTTTAATCACAGAGAGACTCCGGAAGAGAGGGAAGAACATATCAGATGAGAGGAAAGAGAATTTAGGGCCGAAGAAAACCGTAAAAATCAGAAAGAGTTGGCCCGGATATTTTTTGCAGGAATAGAACAGGGTAATAATTCTCAGAAGGCAAAGAAAGTCAACTCGAAGAGTGAAGAGAGGCCAGCAAGGCGAGGGCTTAAGAAAGATCAAAGTGCATTTTGTAAGGAATTCGGGCACTGGAAAGATAAGTGCCCCAAAAGAAATCTAAGAGAGAGACCTACCAAATAGGAGAGGTCCTCAACGTCCTCTACGGGGACCAATATCCTCTATGCAGGAGAGGATAGCGACTAGGGGGGTCAGGGCCCGGCAACCCTCCCTGAGTCCTGGGTAACTATAAATGTGGAGGGGAAACCGGTTGGCTTCATGGTAGATACGGGAGCCCAATAATCAGTTCTTAATCAGACAGATGGACCGATGTCTAAAGAGACCAGCTGGGTACAAGGAGCCACCGGGACTAAACGATATGGATGGTCCACGAAATGACACATGAACTTGGGGGCCCAACAGGTGACCCACTCCTTTCTTGTGATACCCGAATGCCCAGCACCCCTGTTGGGAAGAGACTTGCTATCTAAGGTCAATGCCCAAATTCACTTCGACCATGGACAGATATCGGTCCTAGACGGGGCCAGACATCCTATACAAGTTCTGTCTCTAGCCCTGAGGGACGAATATAGACTGTACTCACCAGAGCCCCCTACAGCTATAGAACCTGCTATGCAACAATGGATTCAAAGATACCCCCTGGCCTGGGCAGAAATAGCGGGAATGGGACTAGCCAAAAAAAGACCTCCCATTGTTGTTGAACTGAAGGCCAATGCTTTTCCTGTGAGGGTAAGACAGTATCCCATGAGCCAAGAGGCCCGGCAAGGAATTATGCAGCACATACAGTGCCTCCTGAAGGCAGGGATTCTCAAAAGGCGCCGGTCCCTATGGAATACTCCCCTATTGCCTGTGAAAAAGCCCGGGGGAACTGACTTTAGGCTGGTCCAAGATCTATGGGACGTCAACAAACGGGAGAGTGATATTCATCCCACCGTTCCTAACCTCTGCTAAGCAGCCTGTCCCCAGCGTATGTTTGGTATACTGTCTTGGACTTGAAAGATGCCTTTTTCAGTTTACCCCTGGCCCCCACGAGCCAAGATATCTTTGCATTCGAATGGATAGAAGAAGGCAATCAGACCCCTGGACAGCTAACTTGGACTCGACTACCACAAGGTTTCAAAAATTCGCCCATGCTGTTTAATGAGGCTCTAGGTGAAGACCTCCGTGAGTACCAGGTTGATCACCCCACCATTGTTCTATTGCAATATGTTGATGATCTTATGCTAGCAGCAACTACGGAGGAAGCATGCCTAGAGGCAACAGGCGACCTCCTTCAAACTTTAGGGACCTTGGGGTAACAGGCCAGTGCAAAGAAGGCCCAGATTGCTAAGCAGGAGGTCGTATACCTAGGATACAAGATAAAACAAGGGCAAAGATGGCTAACGCAAGCCATGAAAGAGACTATATTGCAGATCCCTGAGCCTGTAACTCCTAGACAAGTGAGAGAATTTCTGGGGACTGTTGGGTATTGCCAGCTATGGATCCTGGGGTTTGCTGAAAAAGCCCGGCCTCTATACGAAGGGAGCAGAGAAAATAAAAACTGGGAATGGACTGAGCCGATGAAGAGGGCTTTTCAAGAACTCAGAAGAGCCCTATTAGAGGCCCCAGCCCTTGCTCTCCCTGACCCGTTCAAACCCTTCCAATTGTTCATAGATGAAAGATGGGGAGTGGGAAAAGGGGTTCTGACACAGAAATGGGGGCCATGGAGGCGACCAGTGGCCTGCCTCTCCAAACGACTAAACCCGGTGGCCACCGGATGGCCACCTTGCCTTTGAAATTATTGCCACCACTGCCCTCCTGGTCCATGATGCCGATAAACTGACTTATGGACAGCGACTCCTGGTCTACACTCCCCATGCCTTTGAAGGAGTTTTAAAGCAGCCGCCGGGTAAGTGGATTTCTAATGCCCACTTGACGCACTATCAGGCCTTGCTGCTGGACACCCCGCGGACACACTTCCAGACGCCCTGCTTCCTGAACCTGGCTACTCTTTTACCCAACCTGGAGGAGGATCGCCCCCTTCATGACTGTGAGAATGCTGACCTTCGAGAGGACAAAGATGGATGGTACCGGGACCCAGATGACTACTTGATACTCCCTGCCAACTTGGGTCGACACCTGTGTGAACATCTACACCTGACCACCGATCTAGGAGAAAAAAAAGACTAATGCTTCTCCAGACAGCAAGTCTGAGGTTTCCTCGGCAACAAATGACTGTATGAGACATAGTCCATGCCTGCAAAGCATGCCAGCTGATGAGGCCAGGAAAAGGACAACATGTAGGAATGAGGTACCGGGGAGAAAGACCAGGGCAACATTGGGAGATAGATTTTACAGAGGTAAGGCCAGGCAAGTATNTGACTGTATGAGACATAGTCCATGCCTGCAAAGCATGCCAGCTGATGAGGCCAGGAAAAGGACAACATGTAGGAATGAGGTACCGGGGAGAAAGACCAGGGCAACATTGGGAGATAGATTTTACAGAGGTAAGGCCAGGCAAGTATGGATACCGTTATCTGCTAGTCACGGTGGATACTTTCTCAGGGTGGGTAGAAGCCTTCCCTACTAAGGGAGAAACAGCTATGATAGTGGCCAAGAAGATCCTAAAAGAAATAGTACCTAGGTTTGGTCTGCCGGTGACCATTGGCTCTGATAATGGGCCTGCTTTTGTGAGCCAGATTGTTCAGGGACTTGCCTTAGCCTTGGGGACCAAATGGAAATTACATTGTGAGTACAGTCCCCAGAGCTCAGGACAGGTTGAGAGGATGAATCGGACCCTAAAAGAAACTTTGACAAAGTTGGCAATAGAGACTGGCGGGGACTGGGTGACCCTCCTTCCCTTTGCCCTCTTCCATGTGCGTAATACCCCCTACAAGCTTAACTTGACCCCTTTTGAAGTTATGTATGGAAGACCCCCTCCAGTGTGTCCTATCTTCGAGGGAAAGAAACAACCTCCCCCTACTTTAGGGCAGTTCTAGGAGGTCCTGATGGCATTGGGCAAAGTACATACTCATGTCTGGAAATTGCTCTGGGAGACACATGAAGGTCAAAACAGGGGAACCATCCCCTCGCATAATATTGGCCCAGGAGATTGGGTATGAGTTAAGTGGCACCAGACCAAGGCATTAGAACCTAGGTGGAAGTGTCCTTATGTTGTTTTTCTTACCACTCCCACTGCCCTAAAGGTCGATGGTATTGGTCCTTGGGTGCATTGCAACCACGTGCGTCGGGCCACCCCAGAAGAACAAGAAAAAAGCTCAAGAAGAATGGGAAGCATCCTCGCACTCCACCAAAGACACAATTGGAAGGCTTGTGGCGGGGCACAAGACTATTATTCTAAGTCATGGGATTGTGTAACTTTTAATGATGGACCCAGATGCTGGGAAGTAGGGAATCGGGACCTACTTAACTTTTCATTTGTCCAACCCACGCCTCCCTACAGGGACTGGGGATGCGAGGAAAAATGCAATTATGCACAAATAAGGGTGACGTTTAACCAGGAAAGAGCTAAAGAAGAGAGAGCATGGGTTTCAGGTTTGTCTTGGGGAGTTCAAACCAGAAGGGACCAATTTACAAGCATTTACAGTGGAAATATAATTATAAACCAAATTTTAGAACTGATGCAGGTATACAGTATAGGTCCAAACCCAATTGAGAGAGTCGATGCAACCCCTCATCCGACAACCACGGCTCTCACATCCCTGGTTCCACCTAGACCTGTGGGCCCCTGGGTCCCATTCCTAATCTTGGAAACTCAGACCCACTATGGAAATTAGTGAGAGCAGCCTATACAACTCTGAATCAGACCAACCCAGAGGCAACCAGATCTTGCTGGCTCTGCTATAACTTATATCCCCCTTATTATGAGGCAGTAGGTCTCAATGCCTCTTATAATCTGGACAAAACCATAGATCCTCCTCAGTGCCATTGGAGAGAACGAAAAGTGGGTCTTACAATGAGAGAGGTCTGGGGAAAAGGGTTATGTGTGGGCAAGGTATCGCCAGAGAAATCCCCATTATATGCGCACGCCATTGAGCCCACAGACTTGCCCATAGCTAAATGGTTAATTCCAGAGATGGGGGGATGGTGGGTTTGCTCACGTACTGGGCTGAATCCTTGTTTACATAGCTCAGCATTCGACCCCAAAGAGGAATTTTGCATTTTGGTGGCAGTAGTGCCAAAAATCCTGTATCACCCTGAAGGGACAGTATATGACTACTGGGCCCAAAAGCTGACTCTCAACTCTCACGAAATACAGAGCAGAGTTAAGAGAGAACCCATTACTGCCATTACTATAGCAACTATGTTTGGCCTTGGAATCGCCGGAGCCGGGACAGGAAGAGTGGCCTTGTCCCTCCACAGTCAGGGATTTAACTCATTACGGGCAGCCACAGATGAAGACATTACCTGCCTAGAAGAATCAACTAGTCACCTAGAAAAATCGTTGACGTCCCTATCTCAAGTGGTCTTACAAAACCGAAGAGGGTTAGACTTGCTTTTCCTGCAGCAAGGAGGGCTCTGTGCGGCCCTAGGAGAAGAATGCTGTTTTTACGCTGACCACACTGGAGCAGTCAGAGAGTCTATGGCCAAAGTGAGAGAGGGATTGGCCCAGCGTAAAAGAGAGCGAGAAGCTCAACAGGGATGGTTCAAGTCCTGGTTCCAACAGTCCCCCTGGCTAACAACTTTAATTTCTACACTGCTGGGACCCCTGCTGGTGCTTATACTAATACTTACCTTTGGCCCCTGTATTATTAATAAGCTTATAACCTTCATAAAGGAACATATCAATACGGTCCAGCTGTTTGTACTCAGGCAACAATACCAGTCAGTGCCCCAGAGAATAGAGGAAGATTCCTCTATATGACCAAAGAACAGGGGGGAACGTTAGGATAAAATAGACGCCATGACAGGCTTCAGGGGGCCAAGGTAGGCCTAAGTTTCATTTACAGAGAAGCTGAGTCATTGCCCAGGAGGAACTGAGATCATCCCCTGGTGATGTCAGGACTCAGCCAATCAGCATACTCCCCATAGCCTAGTTTGAGCCAGTCAGAAAAATGATGGAAATCCCCTAAGAAAGCCCGCATGCACAAAATCTAGCCAATTAGTAAATGCCAAGAAACCCCTGCAACCAATCCACACGAGACACAAAGCCCTAAATCCGCGCACGCGCATTGTATAACCAATCAGCTTCTGCCAAATATCTGTCTTTGTTCTAAGCCTATAAATACCCCTGTAATCCTGGGCTCGGGGCTCTCTTGCCTTACTCCACTGCGTTGGATGTGACAGAGTGCCCTAACTCGAGTTAGCAATAAACTCTCTTCTTGCCTTTGCATTGCCGTGGTGGACTTGTTCTCTCAGTCTATTCGGAGACTTGGGCTCAGAGCATAACACCATGAGGAGGAAAACAGCAACAGGAGAGAAAAGAATTCAAGAGAAGTGATCTGACATCATTCAATGGAGGGACAAAGAGACAGACGGACACCTCTCAACTCCTGAGAACGTGATAACATCCAGTGTGCATAATGGCAACATCAAAAACACAAAGAAGGTTAAACTGTTCATGGAGGTAAGTGAGTTCTTAAACTATTTTATGAATTTTTCTATCCTTAAAAGTTTTTTTGCTTCTTTTTAGATTGGGTATTACATTTTTATTGTGATTTTTAAAAAATAGCATAAAATTTACCACCTTAACCATTTTAACAATACAGTTCACTATGTTAAGTAAATTCACATTGTTATGAAACAGGTCTCCATAATTTTTACCTTGCAAAACTGAAATTTGAGACCCATTAAACACTTTTCACTCCCTCTATTCCCCCTGCTCCTGATAATGAGCATTCTCTTCCCAGCTTTATATAAGTGGAATTACACAGTACTTTGTCTGTTTGTGCCCAGCTTCTTTCACTTACCATAATGTCCTTGGGGTTCATACTTGCTGGAGTACATACTTGTACAAACAGTACATCTATCATTTTTAAGGCTAAATAATATTCTACTGAGTGCATATACCATGTTTAATATATCCATCTATCCATTGATGCACATTTGGTTTTCTTCCTCCTGTTTGGCTATTATGAATCCTGCTGCGGTAAACATGGGCATCTCTTTAAGACTCTGTTTTCAACTATTTGGGATATTTACTCAGAAGTGGAACTGTGGTGGTTTTGTGGTTTACTCGCTAAGTGGTGTCTGACTCTTGCAACCCCATGGACAGTAGCCTGCCAGACTCCTCTTTACTAGTACTTATATGGTGGTTTCATGTTTCATTTTTAAAGAAACCTCCATACTGCTTTTCATAGCAGTTATACCATTTTACAATCTCAACAACAGTGTACAAGAGTTTATAAAAACTGCTCCATAATACACCCAAGTTTCTACTATTTGAAATAATTAGAAAATGAGAGCATCATTTTTCAGCCAACTCATTATAATGTTGAATGAAATTCATGAAAGAATTGAGGAGATGAATAGGAGAAACTTAATTAAATGCTTTATTGCCTAATATTATAATAAAAAAACCTAATAGATAAAATGATTTCATGGTTGTCTCTAGAATTTAAAGATCAGACTAAAAAGTGTAATTTAGCCAAAAGGACTGAGAAAGAGGAAGGGCTAGGGAGACACAAGCCAGAGTTCAAAGAAGGCAAGCTTCAAAGAAAATGTTAAATCATTAGCACAAAAGCAGTAAATTCCAGATTGCAGAGAATCATGTAGACCAAATGGCCCAAGTTCTTCAACAGATAAATTATTTGAATAGAAAAGGTCAGGATAGTAAATCTATAAATTAAAAGACCTATCATAATTTTAAAAATAGGACTAAATTATTAGGTCTAGGAATGCATATTTGGTTGGTTAAATTATGAAATGCAGAAGTTAGGGTCAGTTCAGTTCAGTTCAGTCACTCAGTCCTGACTGACTCATTGTGACCCCATGGACTGCAGCATGCCAGGCTTCCCCGTCCTTCACCAACTCCCAGAATTTGCTCAAACTCCATGTCCATCAAATCAGTGATGCCAACCATCACATCCTCTGTCATCCCCTTCCTCTCCTGCCTTCAGTCTTTCCCAGCATCAGAGTATTTTCCAATGAGTCAATTCTTCGCATCAAGTGGCCAATGTATTCAGCTTCAGCATCCGTCCAACCAATGAATATTCAGGATTGATTTCCTTTAGGGTTGACAGATTAGGTCTCCTTACTCTCCAAGGGCCTTTCAAGAGTCTTCTCCAACACCATAGTTCAAAAGCATCAATTCTTTGGCACTCAACTTTCTTTATGGTCCAACTGTCACATTCATATATGACTACTGGAAAACCACAGCTTTGACTATATGGACCTCTGTCAGCAAAGTAACATTTCTGCTTTTAATATGCTGTCTAGGTTTGTCATAGCTTTTCTTCCAAGGAGCAAGCATCTTTTAATTTCATGCCTGCAGTCACTATCTGCAGTAATTTTGGAGCCCAAGAAAATAAAGTCTATCACTGTATCCATTGTTTCCCCATCTATTTGCCATGAAGTGATGGGACTGAATGCCACGATCTTAGTTTTCTGAATGTCGAGCTTTAAGCCAACTTTTTTACTCTCCTCTTTCCCTTTCATCAAGAGGCTCTATAGTTCTTTTTCACTTTCTACCGTAAGGGTGGTATTATTTGCATATCTGAGATTAATGATATTTTTCCCTGCAATCTTGATTCCAGCTTGTGCTTCATCCAGCCCAGTGTTTCTCATGATGTACTCTGCATATAAGTTAAATAAGCAGGGTGACAATGTACAGCCTTGACGTACTCCTTTTTCTATTTGGAACCAGTCCGTTGTTCCATGTGCATTTTAAATTTTAACTGTTGCTTCTTAATCTGCATACAGATTTCTCAGGAGGCAGGTCAGGTGGTCTGGTATTCCCATCTCATTAAAAATTTTCCACAGTTTGTTGTGATCCACACAGTCAAAGGCTTTAGCATAGTCCATGAAGCAGATGTTTTTGTGGAATTCTCTTGCTTTTTCTATGATCCAGCAGATGTTGGCAATTTGTTCTCTGGTTTCTCTGCCTTTTCTAAAACCAGCTTGAACACTTGGAAGTTCTCAGTTCACAAACTGTTGAATCCTGGCTTGGAGAATTTTAAGGATTACTTTACTAGCATGTAGATGAGTGCAACTGTGCAGTAGTTTGAACATTTTTAGCATTGCCCTTCTTTAAGACTGAAATAAAAACAGACCTTTTCCAGTCCTGTGGCCACTGCTGAGTTTTCCAAATTTGCTGGCATATTGAGTGTAGC